>JAZAVJ010000095.1:0-136031 GCA_037954315.1 Neonectria punicea
CGTGGATGAGAGTTCGAGGGGGGGGGGGGGGTTTGTTGATGTTTGTCGGTGTTGCTTCAAAGCAAGTCTTCACTTCTAGCGTTCGCCCCGCAAAAGCCGCCCGGTTTCAAATGCGATTAGGGTGTTGTTGACGAGGAGGAAGATCACAAAGGCTCATTCCCTTCCAGCAGGCACGAGAGGGGGGGGGGGGAGTTGGATCGTGGGGGAGGGGAGGGAGACGCAATGGAAGAAAGAAGGAGAATGAAGAAGATGATTGCTGCTGATGATGATGATGATGATGGACAAGGAAGATGCGGGATTGCGAGAAGGAGGAGGAAGGGATACGAAGGAGGCTGGCAGGGGGCAGAGCGCGGCGCTGGAGAAGAGAAAAAAAAAAGGAGACGAGGACGGGACGGGCACCTTTTCTTTTCGACAACTGGCTGGACATAACCTAACCAACCAATTAACCCTGTCTGAACCCAGCCAGCTCTCACTTCTCACTTCTCACGCTCTCTCTCGAGTTTAGTTTAGCCCGGCTCTTTTCTGCACGCCTTCAGTGGCTCAGTCAGCCCTGGGGCGGGGACGGGCAGAGTAAGGGTGGATAGAGAGACAGAGAGAGAGAGAGAGACGATGTAAGGCTGTGCTGGCTGACACTCCGGGCTAATACTGTACGGATACAGTGTCTACTGCTGCTCTCGAAAAAAAGGTGGCGGTTGGGGCTGGGGCTGGGGCTGGGCTGACGACCGGGGGGGACGCCATGGTGCAGAAGCAAGTGCCATTGCATGGGATAAGTAAGTATGGAGTACTTTGATGGATTGGCGTGTGCAGGACAAACAAACGAAGGCTGGCGCGGTGCGGCTGTAGCTTGCTGATGCTAATGCTCCTTGCGAGCTGGGTTCCTGGATGCCTCTCTCTCTCTCTCTACCCTTAACTTGAGACACTTGGATTTGGACCAGACAGCCAACTATACAGTACGTATTTACCTGGGTACGCGGGGAACGGCAAAGGGAAAAGAAATACCACCCATCTAAGAGAAACAAGCGGTGGGGGGAGTAAGAAAGCAGAAGGGCTATTTTCGGTCTCACGGTCTCCCGGCGTCCCGGCGTCCGTTCGTTGGAGGGGGGCGGCGGCGGACGCGTGCCCCTGATGGATGCTCAATCGTAATTTGGCTGGGCGTGTTTCGAGAGAGGAGGATCCACGCACGCACGCATAAGCCCGTGGCTGAGGAGCACAGCACCCATGTACCGAGTACTTTGGCAGAAAAGGCGGAAGCGGACAGAGTGGGAAAATAGATTGGCGCTGACATGAGATGGAGACAGACGGGTCATGGCCCCCGAGTGAGATGGACGACACGAACTATCTATGCACGCAGCTGGCCGTCTTGATCTTGTCTCTTGTCGCGGTCTGGCCGTTCTTGGGTCTCACTGCTGCTTTGGCTTTCCCATCAGCTCCCTCCCGTCCCGCCGTCTGCAGGAATGACCGAATGGCCCAGCGTCAGTGACAAACCGTAAACGAGCTGTGGCTGTTCTGTCTCACCGGCACTTCCTCTCGCTGATCGACCCGAGATCTTCTTCTTCCGCTCTCAAACAACTGTCTACTTCAACCACACTGACCCCTCACTCATCAGAAAGCACAACACAGAACCAGCTCGGAGACAACCGGCTTTTCCTCCTCCCGCCGCAAACAAAAAACAGGGGACATGGATGGATCGTCGCGTCCGGCTTGGTTGGCCAGTGCGAGCACACCTGTGCCACGGGGGGACAGCCAGCTGGCAAATCCTAAACTCCGTTTTGCATCCCGTGCAACTTGTTGCTTGCGATAAACTTGTAAAAAAAGAAGAAAAAAAGGAGTGACGTTTTGATATCGAATTGGTTCTGTTCCCGTCGTGTGAAACATCCCCCCTCAAACTTGTTCCACTGGCTTCGATTGCCATGACGGCCACGGCCTAATCTGGGGAAGCCATGTGAGTCGACGTCATCACCTACGACACACCACTACAAGCCGCCTCAGGAATCCGTATAAAGCCAGGTCGGCGGGTGGCTACGTAGCTACGCAATACCTCACCCAGTCCATCCATCTTGCATCTCTCTCCAAACGATTTCGATCTCATCCAAAACAGCAAACCTGCTCACATCCCCAGTTACACACACCAGAACCCTTCTGCCAAGATGCCTCTCGTGGTTCCAGGAGTCAACTCCACCGGCGACAAGACCGAGGAGTGGCAGAACAAGCTCGTGGGGAAGAAGCTCGGCGACGAGGCCTCGACTGAGACGGTATGTTTCTATCTCACTTGCAACGAATGGTCTGCTTCCTGTGTTTCGGTCCATCTGCGGAGCTCTAGGGTAGCGACCCGGCTGTTGAGACAAGGTTCTATCTAATAAGGCGTCTAGGTCTTCTGCAAGAGGGATCTCCCCGAAGAGACCCGGATCATCGAGCCGGGCATGATGGTCACCAAGGACTTCAAGGAAAACAGACTGAACGTCCATGTGAAGGAGGACGGCACCGTGTCCCACGTTGTCCACGGGTAAAGCAGCGACGGGACGGATGTCTAAGAAACGGCCGGCTTCTGGCTGAGTGTACGATTGACGGGACCAAAGACAACGTGTACCCTAAGGCACGGAATGAAATGAAACAAGAAATACATTCAATATTCATGAATTATCTGTGAATATTCACCTCGAAACCGGTCACCCGTACGTGATGCCATCGTCAAAGACCCCGCCGTATTGCATCTCGCGACTTACCCCGCCACCGCCGACCGCGGGGCACCTCTGTCGACTTTGCGTCCACGTCCACGTCCACGTCTATCCACCCCACCAGCGCCAGACCAACACCCGCGACACCACCAGCGACAGCTTTTCCCCAGCTCACCCGTCATATACTATCCTTGCCACTCGTTCCTCAAACCGCCATCATGTTTAAAAAAGAGTCCGTCCCCTATCCGCCGCTGCTGAATCCTCAACTAACCTAACCAAGCATCCAGGGCTCCCCCAAGCAGAAGCTCAAGTCGTCGGTCCAGCGCGGCCTCCGCCAGTCGCTGCTCAACACATACCCGCTCCTCACGCCGTACATCGACGAGATCCTGCCCAAGAAGGCCTCGCTGTCCAGCATGAAGCTGCCCGACCGCAATACGCTGTACGTGCTGGACGCCACGCCGCTGTTCTTCCAGTACGACGGCACCGTCATCGTCCCGCACCTGCGCCTGGTGCACCGCTTCCCCCAGGCCTTCCCCACTGTGCGCATCGACCGCGGCGCCATCCGCTTCGTCCTGTCCGGCGCCACGCTGATGGCCCCCGGCCTGACGAGCCAGGGGGGCCGGCTGCCCGCTGTCGGCGCCGCGCCGGGGCTGGTCGAGGGGAAGGAGATGGAGCAGAGCGTTGATGCCGAGGGGCGCTGGAGCCGCGAGTTGGAGGAGGGCGAGCCCGTCGTCGTCATGGCGGAGGGCAAGGAGGAGGCGTGTGCGGTCGGCATCCTTGTCGCTGGCACGGCTGAGGTCAAGGACAAGGGCAAGGGGCCCGTGATCGAGGAGGCGCACTTCCTAGGCGACGGGCTATGGAATCTGACGACGGACTAGAATAATGCCAGACAGAAGCAATTTGTTGAATTGTATATGCTGGACGAGAGGGAGAAATACATGTCTTGATACCAATACACGATGACGAGGGAATGCCGAGTTGCCAACCCTCAAAAAGGAGGAAAAAGCAGGGTATTTTTACGTTCTCGTTACGCGAGATGGTTTGTTACAACAAGTAGAACTCATACAAAAGATTCCTCCGTTCCACTATTGTGAAATCCTGTCCAACGCGTGTTCAGATCCTCCGAGTTCCTAGCCGCGAGACCTAACCACGTTGTAAAATGTGAGTTGGTCTAGGCTTAGTCCTTAGTCCTTAGCTGAGGTTGACTAGGCCGGAAAGACGAGAAACAGAAAATCGGAGAATAAGGCAAAGCTCTGTTGACATGGTTAGATGGTGCTTGTTGAGGATGCATGTGGTTGACAAACCTGATCGGGTACTGGGATGTCTCCTGGTTTGAGAGCCTGTGGCATCGTCTTGAGGAGAATGAAAACAAGAAACAACAACAAGATGAACGAAGAACGAAAACTATCCTAGATGAATGGAAAGAGTAAGTCACTGAGTTTAAGTAAGGTTAAAAAAGACATACCTTGGAGAACCTTCTCAGATCAGTCTGTAAGAAGCAGAACGGCATAGAGATCAAGCCCAGCGGCTCGCGGTGCAGAGATTCTCATTCCATGATGAAGAGATGAAAGAGCATAGTAGTATGCTTTGCTGAAGTTGCCGCGGGGGTGAGGTCGTCAGTTGGCAGAGTATAAATCCTCTTCTTCATTCTCGTCGTCGGTGAGGTGGATTTCAACCGTTGGCAGAATAGGGGGAACGTGAGGCCAGGGGACAACGTAGACGTACTCGCCGCCAATATCGCCGCCGATCTCGCCAACGGGTGGTGGCCGAGTCTGAGGAAATCCGAAACGGACTCGAAGAGGCGCTGCGGGACGAGGAGGTGCCATGGGATGAGGAAGTGTCATGGGATGACGAATGGCCAGAGGACGAGAAGGAATCAGGAGATGAGAAGGAACCGCAGGAAGAGAAGGCATCATGGGATGAGGAGGACGAGCTGTAGGCTGAGGAGGCATCATATGATGAGGAGCCGTAGGCTGAGAAGGCATCCTAGGATGAGGATGATGAGCGTCCATGGGACGAGGACGAGCGGACGTAGGAGGACGTGGGAGACGGCGAGCAGTGTTGGCAAGCGGATGATTGTCGTGGACGGGCAGACGCACGCTGGGACGCGGAACGATGCGCGCAGCGATACGCGCAGAGCGACGAAGAGGCGACGTTTCAACTGGTTGACGAGTTTCAACTCGTCGAGGAGAAATAGAATGAAGAACTCGACGCAGGGGAGGGTGTGCAGGGGGAAGAGTAGGCACTCTGTTAGGGTCGACAGGGGGCAGAACAAGTGGTCTCCGAGGTCGAATCGGGGTAGGAGACGTCTGTAAGAGAGGACGCTCAGAGAGTCGGAGCGGCGGAGGAGGGACGGGAGCAGGACGACGAGGTGGGAAGAACCCAGCGGGTGGGAGAGGGGGCATGGGAGGAGGAGGGCTGGAGGGAGGAGGGGGAGGGCTCGAAGGACGGCAAGGAGGGCTGGAAGGAAGAGAAGCCACCGTCGTCGAAGGTGTCGGAGGAAGAAAGGGGAGAGGACGCCTGGGAGGAGGCGCGTGAGGGGGCACGATGACCCGCGTAGGCTGGTTCGCCGGGTCATACGCCTGCCAGTCTAGTGACTCGGTGAAGGTCGAGGGCATCTCGGCGACGCCCTCGGGCACCCTCAGCGCCGGGTCCACGGGCACCCAGCCGGGACGGTCCAGCATCGGGCGGTTCGCCCGGTCGAGCCACAGGATCGGTAGCGAGGGGTCGTACGGCGGCGCGATGGGGTTGAGGAGCACCTCCCTGCGCGCGGCCCTCGCGGCGTCTTCGGCCTCCTGTGGGCTCAGGTTGGGCCAGTCCTCGGGTTGAGTGCCCAGAGGGGGACGTCTTCTCACCCAGCCGCCTGGGGGAGGGTACGACATTGTTGTTGTCGTTGTTGGTGTTGTTGTTGGTGTTGTTGCTGGTGGTGTTGTTGCTGGTGGTGGTGTTGTTGCTGGTGGTGTTGGGGTTGCTGAGGAGGAGGGTTGCCGAGTCACAACTCGATTCACCTATGTCTGCCCGCCTAGGCCTTTCTGCCACTCCGGGGCACACAACTCGCCCACAACTCACCCACAACTTAGGACCGCGTAAACTCCCTCCTGGAAACGCGAAAACGCCCTCCCCTTGACTGTTGTGTGTCCCCCACTTCTCCTACCCAACACACCCCGTTGCTGAATTCTCATTACTGTTCCTATTCTGAGCAGCCACAGCTGTGCCAGCACACCCACTTGGGTATAAAATTTCTCTTCCTCTTGAGTCTACCCAAGACCTTTCTCCTTCTTCACTCACATATCGAGAGCATCGAGTTCATTCTCTTCACCCAGGCAGTCACGAGCCACCTCCCTCCCTAACCCTTCTTCACATAAACACCGATCAACCCCCCCTCTACATAAACATCGATCAACCCCCTCTACACATAACAACTTCAACCCAACGGTCATTTCACGATCAAGGTACTTCATCTCCTCTCTCCCTTACTCCAGCACACATCACTAACGCCTCCTCGACAGCTCTACCAGAGCCAAGATGGCCGAAGAATCGGGCTCGCCTACCCTGGTCATGCGTATTCTCGCCTGCCTGGGCTTCCGCAAACCTGTGGCCCCAAAGGCCAAGAACGAGCCGACTGGCGGCTTGTTCGTGGAACTATCAGATCGAGAGGAGGGGTCGTCTGAGACTCCTGCTATCGGCGAGGCAATCTGAGGCGAACTCGAGCCTTGGATGCTGGGGGGGAAGTCAGAAGCAGAAAGATGAGGGCGAACTTGAGCCTTGGATGGAGGGGGGAGATGATGGACGTAGAAGCAGCAAGACGAAGGCGAACTTGAGCCCTGGACGCTGTGGGAAGACGGAAGTCAGGAGCAGAAAGAAAGGATTTTAAGAAAAGTCAAAACACCCCCAGTTTCAAGCCTCTATACTTGCCTGATCTTGTCGAAGCACTAATTACCGTGATGTCTCTAATAATGTGCTCTCCTTTTTAGCCCATATACCCATATTTGTCTCCTGGCCAGAAACTCCTCCCAAAGTCGTAGGTTATCGCTATTCGTGTGGGTTCGTTCGCTGATGAATTCATTTTCACCTGGGATAAAACGCGCCATTTTGAGCTCATTATTCCCCTTGCACTCCTTCCCTTTGCCCCTTCCTTGCACAAAATACCATGCTCTTATGGCTCGTAATGTCGGTATAACGGTCTTGAAATCTCTGGTCTTCAGAACATCGGGAAATTCTATCGTGTATTGCTCTTGGATCGGGACGGAAACGGGGAGGTATGATTTCGTTGTGTTATCTGAGGCGTGGTTAGCATATGCCGGGAGAAACTCTGGAAGAAAACAGACCACAGTGCCTCGAGAGCCTTCCGCTCTTCCTCAGCTGATTTCAGCTCCTTCTCAGCTGCTTTGGCTGCCTTTTTCTTCTCATAGCCAGCTTGGTTGATGTCCATAGCCACTCTGCCGATCTCACCTTGACGCCGGTTGATAAAATCAACAACATCCTCGATGATGTAAAAGCCATCCTCGTCTTGCAAGCTGAGTTCAGGTAGCACACCGTATCGCTCATCGCCCTCAAGAATGACTCGCTTCAGGGCCTTGATGAGGCAGGATCGGTAGAGGATCGAGACCTGATTCGATGGATCAGCGTCAGGCACGGCGCCCTTGATGATCTTGTTCCAGATCATGTCCTTCTGCTTCTCTCGTAGGAACTCCATCCGCCGCGCCTCAAATTCGCCCTTGACGTGGAACCAGGCAAAGGCCTCTTCGGTGACCTGCTCTCGAGTGGTCGGGTTAACGAGGAAGCGGCCGTCTTGGCGACACTGAGGTTTGAACTCTTCAACCCACTTCCGAAAGCCAGGACGCTGGTTCATTCGTTTCCGATCGTTGGCCTTGAGCCTCTTTCGGTCATGTTCTAGCTCTGCCTGCTCTGGACTTAGAGGAGTAACCCAGAACAGTCTGCAGCGGGCGACATACTCGTACATCGCGTCAAGGTCTTGGAACGGCTCGGTCCAGAAGTCCTCGATTGGGAGGCCAAGGAACTTGAGGATCTCGGTAGGGTTGCCAGTGAGAAAGACTTTGGCTCGGTTTCGGTTGAAGGCTTCGATCTCAGGGATTCGCAGCCAGAGGGCGCACTCGTCGACGCTGAGGCCGTAGGGGCGAATGGTCGTCCCGAGGAGGTTCCACACATCGCCGTGGGCGTGCTTGAAAAGCATCCACTCGAAGTACTCAATGGAGTTGCAGACTCGAACGTCTACTTGGATGAATCGCTCTTGATCTTGGTTCACTTGGTGTGGTTGGACGGAGTGGGCTGTCTGCAGAAAAGTAAGATTAGCCTCAAGACAGGACGCTTTGGGTGTGACTTACGCTGGTTGTTTGAATTTCGCTCCCCTCACAAGATGCAGTAGACAATGGGAGCTGGGTGGGATCAGTCTGTGGTGGCTTCTGCTTCGACTGGCGTTCCTCTTGACGTTCTGCTGCCTCTGGGTGGTCGCTGCCCTGGGAGCTGATCCCAATTGCTTCTTGCACAGTGTCGTCCCGTGGGAGTGAAGTCTCGGACGGCCACGGCAAAGCAAAATGGCCTGAAATATCCTTTCCCTTGTCCACGATGGTTCGCGTTGCGTTGAGGGCTCTAGCGATGGCGTCGATGGCGTGTGCTTTGCTTGCGGATGGATTCAGCGGCCAGGCCAGGAGGAAGTCGACGTCTCCAAAGTCCTGTTTCCCGGGCCCGTCGATGGGGGACGCCACACAGACATATTGCTCCCTCAAGATGGCATTGCACTGTGCCTTGACGATGTTGTAGACGTCCTTGGGCATCCGCGGCGTGAACAGGGGACTGTCGCCTGTGGCAAACGCCGACCCACCCATTGCAGTGACGGGAGGGTCTTATGTAAGGAAAATCCGGTCTGGCAGCGTGTTTGTGCAAGGGGACGGTGGAGGGGCTGGAGTGTCGCGGATGCAGGAACCCGACGATGTGGCGGGGCTGTTTTCTGCTGCGATGTTTCTTGGACAGGGAGGGAGGAAGACACTGCTGCGGCGTGATTCTTCGAAGGGTCAACTCGGGAATAAATACAGGTCCAGTAATTGGTCTTCGGCGTGACTGACTGAAGCTCTTGGAGCCAAGGGTGAGTCAAGCGGGACTACGGGAGTGTGAGAGCACGGTTCCTTGCCTGGTGTTGTGGCTAAGGTGGGATTTCCTAGCCTTAGGCGTGTGCTGACAGTCGACAGCGTCTACCTACATAGCCACACACTTGCATCCACACTCTCCTCGACGAGCTCGTTTGCACCACTGCTTTACACCCACGAAGACGACGATTCGACGATTTAGGGAGTGCTTCCACGAGAAAGGGCTCTTCTTTCATCCAGGAGATTGCAAGACGAGAGGTGGTATGGTACGCTGAAACGATCTCCCTTGCTCCCGGGTCTCGGCGAGGATCACCACTCCACACCCACTAACGGTCTGGCTTTGGACAGGTGCAAGACTCCATCTCGATGCAAGCATCAGATACCCGAAAGCCGACCTGGTTACCCCCAGAGATCTACCCCGACCCCTCGAAATGAACGCCAAGCTTTTCTTGGCACTACCCCAGAATGTTTCATTTCGTCACGCGTGGCAGTGGGACCGTGATCCACGAGCACTCCCCTCCACGACGTTGACCTTGAGAACAGTACCCGCGATCCATCATGAGAAACATCCCCGTACCTAGGCAAGAGAAGCCCACCCAGAGGTTGGGAACAAACGTGCTCGTCAAAGAAATGGCACCTTCGAACTGACCGACTGGCGAGCTACAGGAACTGCGAACGGCGACCAACAAAATGTCTTTTCAGACAACACCGCCCTGGAATACCCCTAGGTGATGAATGGGATACACCTGAGATATACCTCTGGAGTATGGACGATGACTCGCCTGGTCAGGCGTCTCAGCAGACAGTCAGAGCCGAAGATCGACTAGTCGTAGGTACTAAGGGTTTTAGGAAGATCCTTAGTACCTACGGCTACCTAAGGTAAGTCCTCATCAGCTTCAGTCTCCTTAGTACCTACAGCTACCTAAGTTTTCATCAGCACTTGCAAAGAAATAGACGGGCTTAGTGCCCTTATCTTATGCTCTGCTACGTTCGACGTTTCTTGGCCCCCAAACGAGGCAGTGCGCTCGAGATCGCCAAGCTGACCTAACTTTGCAGTGCCATACGCCCCCAGCCTTGCTACCATTCTCGCTATGGAAGTAGAATAGAAGCTCGATACGAGGTATTGCTTCCTGGACTACGTGACTTGAGACTGTCGACTAACATAAGCAACTTTGACCTTTGCTAGGTTCTTACCCGGTGACCTATCGATCCCCTTCGAAGAATACCGAAGCCCCCTCCCCCAAAGAACTCAAGAACTCGACCCTTACCGACCGAAGACTCCTGCCAAGGACTGCCCCAGAAGAACTCCTTCTTCACAAGAGCTTAATCATCGAGGCTGTCGTCCCTAAGGACCATTCACTCTGAATACCTACGTCGCCTGAACTGTAGGTGGATGTGTGCACCCTTTACCATCCGAGGCTCGGCCCAAAGGAAAGGAGGATGAACTGATAAGCAACGCCAACCATAGTGCTGCATGGCTTGCAGCAGCTGAATACCGCAGACACGAAGATCGTCCTGAATCAGGCTACCAGAGCGTTCGACTCCGCAAAAATAGAGTAGGCTGAGATGAGGAGGCGAAGAGGGTGCCCCGGATTCATTTCACTGGACCGGCCTGCAAAGCTGACACACCAACTCCTAGCAATGTGCAATTCAAGTCGCCCAGAAGAGCAAGTCTTTATCATGCTTGCAGTCTGGTAGCAACGGGGTCGATGGCGGCAAGCCTTTCTCACGTGCATGGCCCCCAACACGAGAGGATACCAATAGGCTGGGTGTTGAGTGATTATCGAAATACCCAACGCCTCACTTGATGCCAAGGCTCGTACTGCAACTCGGCTCCTTATTGGCAAACCATCCCCTCCTGGATGCGGGAGTCGTCATTCAGCATCCTCCAGATGCTTAGCCTGGTTCCACGAGCAAGGCTTCGTATCAGCATAAGACCCAAGCCCCCTCAGCGCCGACCCTTGATGCTAGCCAGCATGGAAAGCCACCTTCCCCAGACTGAATAAACTAAGGCTCTCCATCTTCTAAGAGAGTCCTTGGGCATTCTGAAACTGTTTCTTGCATCTACCTCCCTTGGATATCCGGTATGATTCTCGCTGTCAGTTGGGTTCACATCACTAACCTTGTCTTTCCGATCAGTGACGACGACTTCCTCCAAACCCTCGACCTTCCTGCTTGCCGACTTAATATTAGAGCAATGCATAGAGCCCGACAGACAGTTGCGCCAAGAGCACCCAACGATGAGCAGAGAGATCTGCATATCACGGCGCCGCCGCTGTATGTAGGAGGTTATTATCATGGACCACGCAATGAGCTAGCCATCCGCCAAAATGCGGAAAACACGTGTGGCTTTTATACTTGGAGTACCGGTAATTGCTTCCCCTGCCGAATTCTGTTCAAACACGTATGAGGAATGACAGGCTAATAACCTCAGATTCCTCAGAGCGTTGGGAACCGGTTGATTGTGGTACTTTCACTTGCGGAACTATCGACACGCATTTCGCTTGTGGGCCAACCGCATTTACGACATGCTACGAAAGCTCCCACCCTTCTTGTACATCCGGAGCCTCTGCGCCGCCTAGGGAGCTGTGCTGGTTCGTCTTCTTAGTTCCTTCAGCCCTCGTGTAACTAATCTGTATCCAACAAACCAACTTAGTCTTGACACCAATTATCCCGCTTGCGTAACCGCCATCAAGGATGGCGAAGACGACGACGATAACCTGACGGGCTACTTGTGTGGCATCGCCGAAGTTTCGGGAGAGATGTCCGTTTTCGAGACTCCTGTTGAGAACCGAACGAGCACAGTAACGAGGAGCGGAATTACGACCCAAGTCGACGTGAGGACGACCCTCAGTACCTACGCAACCGGTAGCGGCACCAGAAGGAACGCTATACAGACCGAAGAGGGGGGTTCGGATGATTCGGGCCCAGACACGCCGGTAGGGGCTATCGTTGGCGGTGTCGTCGGTGGACTGGCGCTGATAGTCTTCCTTGGATTTGGCTTTTGGTTCATCCGCTTCCAGAAGAAGAAGGCTGCGAAAGCCGAACGAGACGCGGCACAAGCAGCACAGATGAGCCAACCCCCGGCGCCATACCAGGGCTCGCCTCATATTCCACTTCCCGGATACCAGCCCGTGGCGCAGGGCACTCCATCCATGGGCGGCGAGCACCAATTCTACCAAGATGGAGCGTTCGTAGCGCAAGGGATGCCTGCCACGGGCGGCGAACACCAGTTCTACCAGGACGGGACGTTCGTACCTCAGACGTCGCCCGTGCCGAAGCCGGAAACGACGCCACAGCCTCCGAGCGAACTGCCCTCAGAGAGACATAGGGACTCGACACCCGTTGAGCTGCAATGAGGGGGGAGATGTGGACGGTTGATGTGATGGGGGGACTGGAGGCTTGGCGTTGGAGACTTTGTGTAGCATCTAAGGGCCTCGATTCTTCGGCTGGAAGGCGTTCTAGATTGGCAGAGAGACGTCGGCGTGTGTCGACGACTATTTTGGGTCCAGGGAGCGAATATGCTGGTGTGTGTGGCCATGTCAGCCAACGCTGGATACCGTCGGGGGCTAGAAGAACTGTAGGAACGGTTACTTTCTTGTACAACGCCGTTCTTTTCGCGCTTTCGATACCAGTAATACAAGTATCTACAGCGAGACGGAGATCCTAAACCGATGGCCGAGTTCCAGCCTGATTTGACTTGTGAGCACCACACCCATAGCCTCGAAAACGCGTCAGCAGTCCACCACCTCGTCTGACGCATCCGTGTAGACGCGGGAGCCGCGACATCTAGTAAGCATAAAAAGGCGATGGGGCCGACGAGTGATTTTTAGAGGGTCCTTGAATGGTGAAGGCGTCGAGATTGGGAATGGTTCTCCGCCTCGCGATTGTTTCCTTGGGCCGTGGCGATCTGCATTCTTCTGCATTTGCAGGGGCGTTGGCTGCACCAGTACTCGAACATCAAAACCGCTGTTTCGTTTTCGCATCATGGGTGAGAAAATGGGAATTTTACAAAGGATTTTGCTCACAACCAACTGTTTGGTTTGAGTTGCCAGGCCAGTTGCTTGTGATCTGACCTGGCGTTTGGCTGCGACTCCTGGTGGGGCTTCAGACGCCCGAGAGCATTACAGCTCCGCGTCCAGGTTACCAGTCGCATGCGTTGTCGGTGCTACCCTGAACTATAGAAATGCCGTGGAAATATGAAAGGGAAAGCTGGGAAGGAATAGATTATGGTGAATTTCCGGATAATAAAGTAATAAATGCCCGAACGCACACACTCATCTACGAAGCACGCTGGCTCAGGAATGAGAGCGGGGCATTATCTGGAGTAGCAATGCGATTAGATTACGGATGGGCCGGGACAGGCGTTGGGATCGATACCGCAACGAGATCTATGCAGCCTACTACGGAGCATGAAATCTGAACCTTCTTCTTCGCATGTGCTATGCGTCCGTAAGTTCACCAAGAGACTCACCCGTGGATCTGGACGGTGACTCCAAGGGTGCGGGAGAGCTGCCCCTTTGGATCTGGCATCGCGCAAAAGGACCAGGGCTTTCCGGCTGGGCGTGTCGATCTGGGACAAGGCTGTTTTCTTTAGTGCAAGTCATCCTGAGCTGACCTCATTGCCATTGTTGTTCTCAGGGGGTTCAGTCGTCCTGCACAGCCACGTTTACCTCCTCCTCCCTGCACCTATGTATATAGCCACAACCGGATGAAACCTCAAAAGCCAACGTAGCAAAGCTTGGAATCCAGAAAAGGCGACACCTGGCCGGCCACGACAGACGGACGAGCCACGACTTAATAGCGGGCACCAACAGACCAGACCCGGCCGGGGGTGACGAACCTGCATTAGATCAACACACCCCCCGGTTTGCGTTTGCGGGGGAAATGCGACCGGGACGGAAGAGAGCTAGCTAACAAGATGCAACTAGAGCCTCTGCGGGCAATGCGCCGGCCGTGGGCGCGTCTGGAGGCTGGAGATGCTGGGTGAAATGCAGGCATCATGCCGTTCGAGGATGGGATCCCTTCCCTTGTCGATTCTCCCCCGTGTTATGTTTGCCATGCCGTCGTAGAAAAAAAGAAGCTCCCGGTTCACTCGGCCCCACGACTCATCTCCATCTCGCTCTTTAATTACTGGGGTCGCCCGCCTGTTTGTGCCCCATCTTCCCCTCCAGTGCTTGTCCATCTGCATCATCGCACCCGCCGCTCTTCGTCCCATTCTCCAACTCGTCCACGATGCGTCGTCCCATTGCTCTCCCCCTGGCGCTGCTGGCCGTCGGCGGCGCCCTCGCCCAGAAGAACTGCACCGACGGGCTGTACATGATTGTCGCGCGCGGCACCGGCGAGAGCGAGGGCAGCGGCATCTTCGGCAGCACCGTGGCCGAGGACGTGGCCGATCGCATTGACGACTCGGTCATCGAGCCGCTGGACTACCCGGCTTCCTTCAGCGACCCCAGCTACGTCGACTCGGAGAAGGAGGGCGTCAAGGAGCTGCAGGAGGTGATTATGGACTACCACGAGGCGTGTCCCGATGCCAAGTTCGCCGTGCTTGGCTACTCCCAGGTACGTCCGCGTCTTTCCCCGGCACGGACAGCACACTCACTTCAAGCAAATAGGGCGGCCAGGTCGCCGACGATGCGTTCTGCGGTGGAGCGGGTGGCGGCTTCTCGGAGCTTGACGCCCTGCCGTCCGACTTCGTCCTCAACTACGGTGAGTGAGACAGAGAGCAGCTTCCGGAGCGCTCGTCATCCCGACAACGCGAAATCGACCGGCTGGGCTAACTGGACACCACCTAGTCGCCGCCATCATCCTCTTCGGAGACCCCAGCCACGTGGCCGACGCTACCTTCAACCGGGGCACGAGCAAGAAGGACGGCGTATGTTGTGTCTCCCTCCCCCTCCGCGTCGTGTCACCTGTTTCAGATGTTAATCAAATGCCCCTAAACGTAGATTTTCGCCCGTGACAACGTCACCTTTTGCGAGGAGAACTACGGCGACATTCTGCGGTCCTTCTGCGACACGGGCGACACCTACTGCGACCGGGGTAACGACACGGATGTGCACGGGTCGTACTTCACCACGTACGACGAGGAAGTCGTCGACTTTGTGGTTGAGCGCTACGAGGCGTTGAAGGACGCCGCCAGCACTGCTACCACCACGGCCACCACCCCTGCCTCGACCTCTGCTTCCTCGGCCACTGGAACTGAGGCTTCGGCCACTGAAGCTGATGCCTCGGCTACTGCGACCCCGTCTGCGACCGACGCGCCGAATTCTGCTTCACAGCACGCGCCATATCTTGCTCCCGTGGTAGCCGCTGTCCTGTTATTTGCCATGCTGTCATCGATCTTTTAGAAAAACTGGATAGCTGGGTGCGATGATCTAGAACGATGGACGACTTGAAAGGGACGTGAAGTAGGACCAATATTATTTGTACAAGTAGGATTCCTGTTGGAGTTTCCAGCACCCTATTGGAATACACTAATCAAATCCTTCCCTCCCTTGATTTCGTCTCCGCCCTGTCCTGTTTGCTCAATGTTGCTGTAGAATTCGAGCCGAAGTGGTGGCTGCCGTGCCAAATTGAAGCGGATGATAACCGTCGATGATTTGATGAATTGATACAAGCTGGAGATGACACGATGTTAGAACGAGGAACAGGAATGAAGGGGGGGCATGTACTGACTTTAAACATGCTTCCTATGGCCTAATTGTTGATACCAGGAAGCCTAAGGGTCAAAGCCCTAAACAAAGTCGCGAGATCGTTGCCCTAAATAGAGCCTTGGGATCTTGATCCTAAACAGAGACGTTTAGTCTCTGCGCCAGGCAGAGCCAAAGAAGGCAAAGAACTTCTTCCACCAAGGTTGGTGGGCGGCCTGGAGTGTATTAGCACGATGCTCATCTTGGTCATCAGTGTCAGCATCTTCAGAGCGAGAAGCCTTAGGGGCGTTCTCGAGAGAACGTGCCTCAGGCCTCACCTCCTCAGATTTGACATCCGGAGACTTGGGCTCGGAAGTGGTCAGCTGACTTACCCGAGGTTCGGCGCGGGGCTCCTCAGATCCACGTAGGGCCTCGAGAACGGTGATCTGCTCGGGCTGGTTGGCCCGGACGCTCCCACGGCGAGGCAGAGAGAAGTCATGGTACCGAACGCCCTCATCGGCCTGGAAGTTGAGGCGGAGGAAGTGCGCGAAACGGTCCTCCGGGTCGGCTTCCTCGTCTTGCTCGGTCTCGGGCTGGTCAGGTTGATCGTCGTCGTCTTCGTCTTCCTCAAGAATGTTGCCCAAGCGGCGCTGTTGCCACTGGTACTTTCTCTGATAGACTCCTACCGCCAGTCTCGCGGTTTGGATTAGTCTAGCAGTCTCCTGCTCGCGGGTCTCGTTGGGGCGAGGCACTGGCTCGGACCCGGGGCCGCCTGGCTGCTGGGGAGGGGCGTCGTTGACGCCGTTGCTCTCGCCGCGAGGGCCAGAAAGGACCGTGTTGCGCTCAATCGAGGGAACATTGTGTGCGGACCTGCTCTGAAGCGTCGGGTAAGCCATCATGCGGCTGCTGTCACCAGCACGCATGATGGCGTTACTTCTTGGACGAGTCGGGAACCCACCAGCACGCATGGACACGACATTGCTGTTTTGGCGACTGTGTCGACGGTAGGAGGTGCTGTTCTGAAGAGCGCCGACGCGGCTGCTCTCACCAGCCCGTCCAGATACGACTTGGTTGCCCCCAGCTGTGCGGGCACCAGCAGCAGCAGCTCGGCCAGCTTGGGCCTTGTTCTGCTGGCACATGAAACGGTGCCAAGCCGAGTCAGACTGCCAACAGCTGTGGCTGCAATAACTTATCATGCTGCAGGTCTCGCAAGATTTCATGAGTGTGGTACTTCCACACACACTGCAGGAAATGCTTCGGCACTCGGGGTGGGGTGACTCGTCCAGCGAGTGTCTGAGGAGTTAGCTACAGGTATCAAGAGAAGGATTTGTTTAGGGTGGTCAAGCATACCCAATACCGTTGCCAACTCCGGGAGGAGCTCGTCCAGTCGTGCGCAAGGCGATGTTCCTCTGGTTCTGGTTCTCGAAGACCCAAGGTGTGCCGTCGTTCTTGTACCCGTTGCAGGCGGTCTGGGTCTGTAGATGATGGAAAGGAGAGAGGAACCGATAGCTCAAGGCCTGGGTGTTGGTGATGTACTCACGCCTCATCCTGACGCCGATATGCATGGCGCTGAGGATCAAAAGTGCATACATGTCGTTGCGGGCGTATTCAGCATCATGGAAGCGTGTACGAATCGCCTGGACGAGAGAATCCAGAAGCCCGTGTTCGAGCAAGCGGACGATGCGAGAGATCTCCTCCTGCCCTTGCGGGAAGAGGGAGAACGCCTCCGGGTCTTCGTGTTCAGGGAAGACGATGAGTTCTCGCGCGAGCTCGTCGATCTGCCGGAGGTGCAAATCGGCGGCTTCGTTTGAAAAGATGCTGGTTCCCTAAGCAGACATCTTGAGGACGAGAGAACGTGAAAAGAGCAGGCGGGAGGAGGTTCTGGCCTATGAACGGCGGATGAATGGAATAAACAAGATGAACGGAAACAGGAGTGAACGACTACCAGAAAGGCTTGAGATGTTGTGGAACAAAAATGATGTGCGGAATTTTGTACCAAGAGAGGGTGAGGAAAACAAGTGTTGGAGGAGGCACCAAAAACAAATAGAAGTGAAAGGAACTTAAGAGCAAAAACATTGGTGCCTCCGGGCCGTTTGCCAGCTGCCCCCGATTGTCCTCCGGCCCCCACCCTGGTCCCTTATTTTTCGAAAGATATGCATGTCAATACGCATGGCTTCTTTATGTCTGCAGGAAGAAGGCCGTGGAACGTGAATTTCCACCCGGCTGCCTTTCGTCATCTTGGCTTGCCAGCAAGACTCGCAATGACAAGGGAAACGAAGCCCCAGGCACCGAGGAGGTATGATATTCTCATTTCACTTAGCCCCAGAACAGTAACAAGTTCCTTCGCGGAGTCCTGCAGCAAGTCATGCACGTATTATCCCTAGCATAACCTCTGGCCCTGGCATAAACACTGGCTGCCTAACCTGAGCAGCCCTAAAACAAATACTAGAACCCCTCGAGATTCGATTCAACACCGTGAGAGCACCCCAAAGAAGGACTCCATCGTAATCGAGTTATTAGAACGATCATTAAGTACTTCTTGATTTACTCCGTTGACCCAATGCTGCACCCATCAGCTCTGCCTTGGCTCAACTGACGTGTGTGATTCATTAGGTAGCATGTGCCCCAGCCTCCTCCCACGAGATAACAGAAACGAAGCAACGGTACCCCAGACAGAACCTACGAACTACCAACGACCGCGTATCCCGCCACACATACATCGGCCTATGCTATCTCAGGCATGTCCTCTTCCTTCTCCGTCCTCTTCAGATGAGGCGTGTGCATCTTCTTATTAACGAACCCCGTCAGAAGATGCGACACGTCCTGCACGAAGAACGCCGAGACGATGGCGATGATCCCAAACGCTAGGCTAGACAAGTACACAATTTGGAAAGTGTTCTTATACCCCGTCTTCGTTCCCTCGTCGACGGCAGCGAGAATGGTCGCGTTTATGCCTGGGACGCTGTCGAAGGCCGAGCTGGTTCCGTTACCGATTGCGGTGAAGAGGTCTGGGAGACTGCTCTCAGGCAGGCCAGCCTTCGTGACAGCAGCGGTGATATCGCGTGGAAGAAAGGCCGTCAGCTTGTCGGTGAAGATGGAAACGTAGATACTCACTGCGCAGAGGGTCCCTTATTAGTATACTTTATCACCCTACAGAAAGAGTCACTCACAGGCGATAGTACCGGTGACGGCGCGCATCGAGGCAAAGAGACCCTGCGCAGCACCAATATCCTCGGGCGGAACGACCAAGCCAGCAATCAAGATCGCGACGGCTTCAACCCAGCCGACACCAAGGCCACCGAGGATGGTCAACTTATTCTCGTTAGCAACTTGACTACACCTACGTCCGAATCTCGATGCTTACCGCGATACCTAAGCCCTGCCTGTTCTCGTCGACGAGAGACATCAGAGCCGAGAAGACCGCCAGGAACACGCTCGCAGTAGCCAACTGCCAGTTGGGCCGCCCTACTAGCTTGAAGAAGGGCGAGACGATGATCTCCCCAATAGCCAAACTGGCACCAGTTGTGCTCTAGACAGGCCAGGTCAGTACTACGCTGTTCGACGAAGGCTTCCTACATACCGACATGAGGCCGATGATGCCGTTGTCCGTGGTGAAGAAGACGGTTATGGCACTCGGCCACAGGACGTTCAGGCAGTAGAAGACCATCTGGCCAACGCAACCAACGATGAGAACGGCTACGAAGTTTCGAATCTTCAGCAACTTCATGGGCATGAGAGGCTGGTGAGGGGTCATGTACGTTTCTGTCTGCTGTTAGCTCTGAAATATGCTTGCGAGGCTAACTCTGCTCAAGGCACCACAGAACCTACCGTACAGAGCGAACGCGACCAGGACGACCCCTCCAACGATGATGGTTGAGATGACCTCGGCGCTCTTCCAAGGATATGTGCCCTGTCCCCAAGCTGATCCCGTGGTTAGCATCATACGAAGCTCAACTTGGAGGGCCGAGAAGCCTTACTAAATCCGAGAAGGAGGAGGACGAGCCCCGAGCAGTAGAGGAGCAGACCGACATAGTCTAGCTCCTTGAGCTGCTGCAGCTTGGTCTTTTGCTCGTTGATCATGTGGAAGTTCGGGGGGAAGTAGCACAGCCCGTACAACACGACCGACAACCCCGAAACAATGGCATTCAGCCAGTAGCACCACCTGTTCTTGTCAGCCACCCTGCCTCTGCTGATACTCATCCCTAGACACTCTCACCTCCAACCGAGCTCGGTATACTCGACAAGGGCCCGCGCGATGGCCGGACCGAACCCAAGCGTGGGGAAGATACCCAGCGTGATGGCAGCCTGGCCATAGATGCGGTACTTGTTGGGAACAATCTCCTGGATGAGAAGCATGTACAGCTGCTGGGCGCCGCCAGCTATGCCCGTGAGCACCGTCCCCGCTACTACGGTATTGACGCTCGTTGCGCGCGCGCAGACGATGGATCCGACGACGGCGAAGAGCTGCGCGCCAATCATGAAGTACCGCCGGCCGACGATGTCGCTGAAGCGGCCGATGATCAGTAGCAGCACGCCGCTGACGAGGGTGAAGGTGAGGGTGACGAGGTAGATGTTTGGTGAAGGGCCTGGTTTTGGATTAGCGGGTAAGTGCTTGGAGAGGAGATGAGCGAACCAATGTCGGCGTTGATGACTGAGAGCACATTGATCTGGGCTTCAAGATTAGACTCAGTTTTCTGTGAGAGGTCTGGGACAGGTTGGGCTAAGACTTGCAGGCATGGAATATCCGATGAAGAGCGTATTAGCCATCAACACAATTGCGGCGAGGGTTCCCAGAAAGCGAAACGACCGCCAGTAGCCTGGCCCAATCTGATCATGGTCTTCCATCGAGTATTCCACATGGTCGGCCTGGACATCGACGGGATCTTCCTTTTCGAGCGACATGGTTGAATCTCGACCAGTGGCAGACAGCAGGGACAAGAAGTTGAGAAGACACTTGGAAGGAATGCTTGAAATTTTTTCGAAGACATGCTGACCGGTTCCATGATGATATAGTGCTTGACACGGGTGATCCTCCCGAGGGACAATACGACGCACGCTGCGGCCAGCACCGACGGAAAATCGATTTCCTGCCGGCCACAGTAGATGTCCCGGAGATGTGGTACAGTGGTTAGAAGTGGAGGTGAACAGCCTTGGCTGGCTGGGCTGTCAATCTTCGGCTAAAGCTACGCGGGAAAGGAGGGAAGAAAGCAGGGACGGGTATCATATCCAGGAAGCTTCAATGGTCACATTTTAGGCCTTGAGCATTGATCTGTTGGCTTGCTTGCCTCATGGCCATAGCAGACGAATGATCCCATAGATTCAGGTGTGGATTACTGAGAGAGGAGACGCCTCGTCGCAACCTCGAAGGAGCAGCTTGCCTGATGTGATACTACTAGTTAGTAGGAACGTATGTTTTGACGATACCTATGTTCCAAGAGTCTCCGCAGTTCATCGCTGACATAAAACAGATCGGCCAGAGTATATGCAAGCTTCAAGGACCGCATGTCGATGCGAATTGCTGTACATGTCGAAGCCCGGTCATGTACCTATTACTTTCCTCCATATTGACCCAACAGGTTTCTTTATGTGATTCTTGGGCGCTCCCTGGACATCAAAATGCCAGCCCTATCCACTTGCAAAATCCCCTTTGATGTACTTCAACCACTTCACCATCGTCTATTGCTACATAATCTACTGTGGCCGTCACAGCTGCATGGTCTATGTCAGTAAATATTCTTTCACCTGGCTGGATATTTCCTTGATTCTCGGGATCTGAGAGGTGGGACCAACATGCTCATTACTGCGCACCCAAAGTTGGCCATCGCATATTACTGTAGAAGGGGGTACCCTTGAGCTATGTGAACGTCTCAATCCTAGCAACAGCTAGTAACGTCTGGGTCTTGACCTTTTACGGAATGGACGTATTTATCCATTGGACACGCCGATCGCAAAGTGTCAATTAGCGTTGGCGGGGAGCGTTGAGCTGCGAGTCTACTTCCGGTGTGGTTGAGCACCGGAAAATGGTGTTCCTGGCGGAGTCCCCGCCGCCGCCGTCATGGGGAGCTTAGAGATTATACGGATAAATTGATTAAGGATAGGATACCCGAGAGCTCGGTCACGTCTCAAAATGGTGGCACGCAGTACATAAATGAGTGATATTCCTACATTATTGGGTGTCATTAGGAAACTCAAACCACTTACGCTCTTTCACTGAAGTTACTGCATTGGTATTCATGGTTCAAATTATACTAGAAGAGATGATCGACCGCCGACTCAGTGACTTCTGCCAATTTTGTCAGGGTCAAATCATCTCAGTAGCTTTAACAAGTATTTGCGCATTGTTGGCTTTGGGTGAAGTTATCTAATCACTTATTAATCTCACAACCTGACATCATATATTCCCGCGATCATGATTTATTTAAGATCTAGCCTCATGCACAATCTTCTTGCAAAGAATTACAATCAGCTTTTTAGGGTCGGTCTCTTGGTAGAGTGTCATAAATTGCGAGAGTTGGGACCTGGTTGCCTTACGGTGAACCATCGTATAGTGTCGTGTTCACACTTGATATGCGTATTATGGTAATAAGGCACACGTACCTGTCATACTTCGCTCGAGCGACTCGATCTTCTGACTTGCACATGATAATACCACTGCTCTACTTGTCAGGTGAAATATGGGTAACTAAGAGGAAACATCATAATCTTCACTCGAACCATGCGTCTCGCGTTGCTCATTCGTCACTGACCGTACCTGAAAACTAAGTCTCTCATAACATCAAGGACCCTTCCAAAACAGATTAACAAATGCATTGGGAGTCGTTAAGATTATCTTACTGTGTTCGAAGAGTCTCGTTGTCAACGAAAAGCGCCGACACGTGTGTGTCAAATCGTCTACTGTTGTGTTAGTTACGCAAGGAGAAAAGGAATGACATTTGGTATCTCACAGTCGGTAGAGGTCCAAACGACCTTCAAAGTCTTCTTTTGGGGCCGAAATCTGAACAAACGAGTTGTATGCGGCGATGTATTCAGCTCCAAATCTATTACAAGCTGGTCGCCATTGGCCGAACTCATCTCCATCACCATGTTGTTAGCCAAAGTAACTGCATCGGCCCTTAAGTTTAACTCACATTCGTTGTGTCCAAAGAAGCAGCAAGAATCGAAGACAAGAGGCTGTCCTGTACCTACATCAATCCCGGCATTCGCGTACCACAGATCCCCATGAACAAGCGAAGGCTTGACCGACCGACCTTCACTCTCGAGCGGTCTCAGAAGTCTCGGAATGACCTCATCAAACAGAGCCGGACTAAGCACATCGAGCTCATCGCTGGGTCCTTTTCTTTCGATCTCAAGATCTAGGGCATGTCTCATACTCTTGGCGAAGAAAGTCTCCCAACTGTCCTCCCACGCCACCGATTGGGGTAGGTTTCCAGCATAGGTAGTAACATGGAATCCAAACTTGCCAGTTGGAGAGACGCTCTTCTGGTGCAGAGTCGAGAGAAGCGCTGCAAACTTGTGTGTCTCGGGCATATCGTCTTTCATCACTCGAAATTCGCAAAGGAAGAAGTGGGTGTCGGGAACGGACACATACGTGCCCCAAGCGATAGGCTTCGGTACGAAATCTGGCACGACATCGTGTAGGGCGTTCATCGACTCAAATTCACTCATGACCATGTTCTTGCCGAGTTCCCCTGAGACGACCTTGATGAAGAATGATTGCCGTGTCTCATCGCCGAGTGAGACGTTGATTCGGCCAATACTCGCCCAGAAGCCGACACCATGCTTCTCAGTGGATGAGATTTTGCACCCTTCGGGCAGATCTTTGATGAAGACGTGAGCATTGTCTCGCGGGCCAGTCGAGTGAACTGGAACCTACATTTGAAGACATTGGGGTCGACGTCGGTATTGCCTCCGCCAAATTCGAGGCCGACTACACTTCCGTAGTTCATTTTCCACGTATAGAACTTTGTGGAACCATAAACACAGTTTTAAGCTGATGGAACCTTGAGTGATTGCGGAATACACGTTGAGCAAAAACCCCGCAATGATCGAAGTGAGGGATGGCTACGTTAGCCGCCAGTATCCCTGCAGCTAAGCAGCCGAGTTTTGGCGAGCAATTATGGATACCAAGAAGTCTTGCCTCCCCAACAAGCTGCTAATTATGCCATACGAGTGTGCGACAAGTGCGTGTGAGGGAGCAACGACCATGAGGTGGCAATGATTTCCGCAAATCTTAGAATTTCGCCTTCAATATCCATGACTAGAGCGTTATTGGACTCACCGGTTGTCGTTGGCCGAACCGAATAAACGCACATATCAAAAGGATTTGGCGAACTTGAAATCTCTCGTGGTCTCTGAGACCGAGTCTAGCATTCGTTGTGTAGAGGGTCCATGCCCTTCGGCGCATCTGCGAGGGCAGGGTGAATTTTTGTCTTGATATGGCAGCCTCGTAGTTCATTGAGCATCGGGATTGTTCATCGAAGGTACGCCTGAGGTTTCTCTCCTAACACTGCCTTTTCTTTCCGTCCCACAACAGTAAGGGCTTCATACGTGCCCTGTCCGAAAGTTTATTATTTGAAAGTGTATTAAATATCGGATATCGGTTCACTATGGACTCCAGTTGGGTTGAAGCGCTGAGAACCTATGGCTTAGATGGCCCCAATTTCGACTGGTGGTGAGAATCCCTGGGAATACTGATTCATCAATACTGTCGCGCTCTTCAGCTAGGCTTGTTTTCGCTTGAAGTCGGTGATTTCAGTATTCAGTATTCAGTCTGCAATCTACATGACCTGATGCCATGACATTTGCCAGCTGGCACAAACGTATCAATATTCATCGTCATCGTCGTCATCCTCATCTTCATCGTCATCATCATCTTCCTCATCATCCTCGTCGTCATCCTCGTCGTCATCACTGTCTTCTTCTTCATCTTCTTCTTCAAATTCATCCTTGCATTCATCGTGATAATGACATGCATGCCCTAATCCGTCTATTGTCACAACACAATCAGTCCAATGCTCTTCACCAGCTTGGATGTCATCTCCGCACTGTCCCATTACACCCGATTAGTATACTTCTGTTACTAACTAGTGGGTTTAGTGTGCGATTATTACTTACCCACGCACATTCCAACTCACGCTCCTCATCGCATTCTCTGTAAAATTCCATCGTGTTGTCAAGATAGCGTAAGAGAATGTGTAATAGCGGTGAAGTAAATAGTTGACAAGAAATAGTTGACAGACAGCTTGCAGGAGGAATGTGAGTGGAAAAGGATGGATGTCCTGTTTTGTCAGGCTGCCTCAATGCCTCTCTTTAAAAAGCACATAGAGTGTCACATGGCACGTCAGCCTGACTCCTTTGCTAGGCTGGAGTCAGCCACTTTCGAGGCCCTCGACGTCCAGCTGAATAAAAGAAAGAAGGCCTCCAATCATGTTTTGAACAGGCTGTACCAAGACCGCACATTTACGCCACAAAAGTATGCCTCGCTGACGAGTTGCATGGTGTCAATGCCCAAACAACTTTCCGCCGTTTTTGTGAGGTGAGCGATTTAGAACCTAAGAACACATGCGTTTACAACAGGAACGCCAGAAGTTTCCCATAGTTTCTGTCTTGAGAACTTTGAAGATGCTTAGAGTTGACAGAATGGTGATGATGTGATCTGACATGTGAACGAATAGGCTATATTTAGAAGCATGTTTAAGCGCCCACGTCTTGCAAATTCCATCACCCAGGGCGCAACCTACCTCAGTTAGCGGTGCCTGTTCCAATTCTGGTAGGTCTCTAGCTCGGAAGTAGAAATACATTGCATTCATCCATGTCGATAAGCGCCAACAGGCCGCATATCTTTTGACCACCCCACACCATGTCCAGTATACAATGGCGAGAAATCGCAGGCTGTATGTGTAAGCGCCGCCTGCCATTAATGAGCTACAACCCGCTCGCAATGAAACCTCCGGGTCGTTGCTTTTGGTCAAAATATACAAGGCGCCCTGCTCAGTCCACAACGCCAATTCAGGCAACCACAAACCACCAATAGTCCCCCCACCATGTTCGAGTCTCTCGTTTTGTTCCGTTCTCTTACAAGATTTAATCCTTTTAGATTACTTAATGCTGTCGAATTGTTCAGTACTCGCCGAGACGATGAGACTCCAAAAGATATAGAAAGAAGCATACGAATATTCTGCACTACCGAGCCCTGAATACACCCGCATTCTGACACTACACCCCGGAATTGGTGGAGACGCGCTGTCTTGCGACCTCGACATTGCGGACTCGAATTGCATTGAAAACAGCTACTTCGCCATTTCATACGACTGGGGCAATCCGTCGAACTCCACCGAAATACTCTATAATGGACAGATAATCTACATCACCGCCAATGCTGGGAATGCCCTTCGAGATCTCCGGGACCTGTAGCCCCGACACGATTCTGGATGGACGCTATTTGCATCGATCAGCGCAACAATAACGAGAAGAACCACCAAGTGAAGAAAATTGGAAGCATCTTCAACGGTCCCAAGGAAGTTGTGGTGTGGCTGGGTCACGACTCACACGTAATCGCAGAAGATTGTTTTGATCTGATCAAATCGACGAATGATTATTTGGACCACTAGCTCTCCCGGTATGGAAGCAAGCACAAAGTTCCGACCCTTGTCGAGCCGTACCCCATCTGCACCGACTCTTCGAGATGGCAAAAGGTGCAGAACCTACTTCAACTACCCTGGTTCGAAAGACTATGGGTCATCAACGAAGCTGGCCTTGCTAAGTCGTGCACCATGCGTTGGGGTCGACACAACATAGATTTCGCCCACATTGTCGAATTAGCCCCCTGTTTAGTCTCTCGCGAGGATACAGCGAGACTGACAGGCAACATCGATGTTCTTCGCATCACCGACGTGTATCGAGACATCCAGTGCAACCACAACAACTTGACGAGCTGGAGAACAAACCTACCCCTTACTCACGCTCGGTCGAAAAGAGCGGAAGGAATGAGCCCATTGTTCGTCGACATTCTTCTTGCAGCGAGTGGCATGCAAGCAAGTGATAAACGCGACCACGTCTTTGCCTTTCTCGGGTCTTCGCTGGCTTTGCGACCAGACGGCAAGCTCATCGTGGAGCCTGATTACAATAAAGAGTCTCATCAAGTGTTTTTTGGAACAGCCTCTTCTCTTCTTCGGCTCCCTAGCGAGGCAAGGTACCTCCTATCGCGTGTCAAGCACAAAGATTCAGAGAGCCTGGAGGGCACCAGAATTCCATCTTGGGTACCTCGCTGGAACACTCCAGTCGAATTTACTATCTCACGTCCGAAATTCTGGTACTGAGCCGGCGGCAACTGCGGATTTGTGTCCCAGGTACGACCAGACAGAAGCTTGGCCGTCCATGGCATTTTGTTTGACCGCGTGGCATTTACGTCGCGGGTCATCGAGAAGCACAATGTCGGCGTTGTGAGAGGCGAATGGGACGAAGAGTATCGCGCCTCTGGGGTTCCATTTATTGATGCTCTCTGGGACGAATGCTTCAATACTGCAAAATCCACTGAAGACGAATTCGAAGTTGCGTTTAGTTTGACCCTTGCTCGAGCCTATCCAGCGCTCCAAAATTGGATCAGCGATGAACAGCACGGAAACGAATTTGCCGCATATCGTCATCTCGTTCAGAGTATAGCTCAGTGCGATGAGACACACAAGAGCGAAGCTCACCCCGACGTCTACCCACGGAACTTCCTCCATCGCTTGAACTACTGTGCAAGTTTACGGGTTGCAGTCTTGGAATCAGGCCGCCTGAGCTTGGTGCCGCATCTCACACGGGTTGGAGATCGATGTTGCGTCTTACCGGGAGTTCCAGTTCCTTTTGTTCTGAGGGTGCAAGAGAGCCAAACATTCAGGCTTGTCGGAGAGTCTTACGCACATGGAGTCATGAATGGGGAGGTTATGGAAGATTGTATTAGAGGGAAGTTGAGAGGCGAAACCCTTGTTATATCATAGCCTAGTATCCAAGCAGCATCTGTTCTATAATACAGTTGAACTCATAGTTCACTCCAGGCAAATATCAACATCCTCATACCGGTCGTCAGATAGTACCTCACCGTTCATGGCGCCAAGCAGATACGTTTCACCGATCAACGTGTAAGCTCCCCTCCCCGTTGGGCGCACAAGGTATGGAACCTCCGCGCCCAAAATAACACAGAACAAATCCCCCTCCACTGCTTCCTTTCGAACTTGCCCAAACCGACCCTGCTCTGTGGTACAAAATCGCCGACTGCTAGCCATGGCCATAAGGGACTGCTCGATCAATGGACCATGAGTCAACAATGTCTCTCGAATAGGTGCAAGCTCCTCCGGGGAGAAATTCTTCTTGAAATAGGCAGAAATATAGTCCATGTAGACCAAAACGGCGGAGATGACATCGTCAGGAACGGGGTCGCGCATTCCCATCGTCTCACACATCATGGCTCGGGCAAAGGCTAATCGCCGTGCCGGAGGCATACTTGTGAAGTCCCCACCAGCAGCAACGTTGCAGCATTCTTCAATCCAATTACACATCCACTTCTTGACCCTGACTGGTATTCCTTGTCTGGGTTCAATGTCGGCGTCTGAGGGGAAGGCGACGTCGTGAAGGCAGGTAGCCATTGTCTTGACCTTGTCCACAAGCCTTCCCTTCAGATGAAGCAAGGTTCCTTCCTTAGAGGTCTTGATTGGTTGTTTCAGAGAACCTCCGGCGAAGAAGAGCTGTGGTCGAATAGTGTACGATACCAGTGGGTTGTGCGAGCCTTGAGCAGTTAAGTCCGGCACCCATGATGGAAGATCAAGCTTGGTCACAGGACTCCCCACACCTACATTACCATGGGGAGCAAGAGCCAAGAGCTTCAGGTTTTGATCACCTTCGAGGATTTTGCAGGCGAAATGCTGGATCATTTCCTCGATAGAGAGGTTGTAGTTGGGCTCAAGGCCACTGTCGAACGGGGGCAGAGTTAGAAGCGCATAAACATGGTCTCTCGGATCTGTGCATTTGAAAGCTGTTGCCGCAAATATGCAGTCCAGTAGATTTCCCTGTGAACTGTAGTGCTTAAGCATCATGATCATGGATGCATTGCCAAGCGAGCGAATGGGTCTACCCCCGTCGGTAAAGAACGACAACATGCAGGGCGCCCGTGAGTTGACTGAAGAGGCGTTAGTTAAGTATGCCTTATAATTTATTTGTCACTTGGCATTTTTAAAAATACTTACTCACTGACTGCCCTGAGATACTTGTCAGGAGGCCGTAAGCCGAAATCCGGTAAGCCACACCAGCCAAATCTTCCCAAGACAACTCAAGCTCACCGCAAAGCATGCGTCGCGGAACACTGTCATCAGCCATGACAACCTCTTGGATGATCCATTTGCGTTCAAACCAAGGGCGACAGAAAAGATTGTTGATGGGTGTCCAGTTGTGATCGTTAAAATTAGGTTTCCCTTCTTTGCGGAGCTTCTAATAATCGGCGAGTCAGACCTTCTCCACAACTGAACCGGCCGATATTGCAGCAGTAGATAGACTTACTGCAGCCTCTCGGAACATCACCTGCGAAGCTTCTCTAAGAACTTCACTATCGTGAGTCTCGGGCGGCAAAAGAGTCAAGGCATCTTTGATGGAAGCCTCAATGCCTTCCAGACCGGTCATGTCGTCGCCAAGCCAGATAAGAACGCGACTGGGCTTTGAGTATATCTCGTTCATCAACTGGACTTGCTCAATCCTCTCGGGGATGTCATTCTGATTTATGCAAACGGCATCAGCCCACAAAGTCCGAGGTCGATTGGGTAATCTCAGCCGTTTCAACGCCGTGAAAAGGCTGATTGTGACCTGCAGTGACGCATCTCCGCAGTACACCGTCTGAGGGTCAATTGCTTCGCCCCAGCAGTATGATATCGCCTCATATTCTGGAGTGTCACTGAGTGAGACGGGTTCTAGGGTGATGCGTATTTCCTGCTCTCCTGGCTGTAGGTGCAAAAGCCTTATCTCGCGGGAGGCCAAAGGCTCGTAGACGATTCGGTTAGCCATAGCCCGGCCAGCGAAACAGAACGAGGATAGTGGCTGGCAGTTGACGGGGAGTGTCAAAGAGTGAAGTCAAAGATAATAGGACCAAGTGTTTAATCCAGGCGAGGGATTTGACTGCCGCTGCCTAAGTAGTAATAAGGTACGTCACACGTGGCTCGTTGAGAGCGGGGATATTCGAAGCTTGGCTTAGCTGAGCTTAGCAAAGTAAAGAAACAGACTATTCGAAGACCTGCATGAAGGAATATGTAATATAGAGAGTGAAGGCTCATGGTCCAAACTTCTCTTGCGTTGCAAATCACCCCAGCTTTCGATATTTGTGACCCCAAAGATATTATTATATGACATTGCCGTCAGAATCTCAGAAAATCGTATCAATAGAGATCTCCTAGTTCATCACTCTAAGTAAGTCATTTCATGCTTTCAAGCTAACCAACTAGAGCGAGCAGTTTTCTAGGTCTCCGCTAGTTTAAAGATAAGAAAATCGTGTTTTGCAGCAATGTGTGCTTGTTCATGCGCAATTCCCTAATCGCACGCTGCTATGTTATACTGTTCCTACCTGCCTACTATCCCGCTCAGTGGTGGCAAATTCAAGAGGTGTCATGAAAATGATTTCACCTTTAGGCTGTTTGCATTGTTGTTGGAAGGCAAGCGGTTGGATGTCAGACATAGCCTGGGCTAATGTGACGGCTGCTTCCAACGCTATTCCTCAACCCCGCAACCTGTCCCCCGATGTTTCTCAAAAGGACCAGCGGGGGTTGGACCAAGGTTTCCTATTTTGACCCCTTCTTGCGAAAGTAACCGGCTGGTGATACGCTAGTGAACCACCTTCATCTCAGTCAGCGTAGACTGGAATCAACTCTCAATATCCTGGTACGTCTGATTACAAGATGCGATTGGCTGGGAAAATTATAGGAGATCAGACACTGAAATCTATTGTGGAAGGACAGTTATGGTGTCTAAATGAAGATTCCCTCTGTGTGCTCCTTCGGGTACAACGTATACATGTACCAGGCAGGGGGTTATACCTGGAGAGAAATATCCAATTCTCTAACGCTGTAGCAAATTTACTTATCTTTTAATCTTTACTCAAAGACCCCCGTTAATTTATTCCAGCTCAAACCCAACAAATTCCACAATGAAGTTCATTGGCATCACCACTATCGCAGTTGCTCTTGTAGCTAGTCTCCCTACCCCCAGAGTTGACGACGAGCGAGTCCCTGCTGTCGGAGACAAAGCGTTGGTCGTGATCGAGCCTCGCCAATCCAGTTCTAGAAACGATCTAGAAAACGGAAGTTCATCTTCGTGCCCACAAGTCATCCTGATCTTTGCCAGGGGCTCCAATGAGCCAGGAAACATGGTAAGGAGCTTGGCCCCTCGATCCAAAGCCAAGGCAAGGGCGCGGTTCTCTTTGGGTATACTAAGAACTTGCAAAACAACGGTCGTATCCCCAACTACCTCGTAGAAAGAACTAGAGTCTACTGCGAGTCACTGGATGCCGTGTGCTATGGTACCTTGTTTATCCTCCCGGCCCACTTCCTTTATGCTGACGAGGCGAGGATGGAAGCCCCACGGTTCCTCATCAGCCAAATCTCGATTAATCAAGACAAATGACGCAAACTTCGGGTTCCTACACTGGGAGAGATTGTGAGGGCATGGCCTATACTTTTGAAATAAGATAGATGCAGTTAGTAAGACTGATTGAATCAAGGGGCAAGAATTTCCCTCGCAACGACTTGACAAACAAATATCGCTGAGAGGCGGACCAAGCCAGCATCTACAGTCACGCTAGTTTCCTATAGTACATGCTAAAATTAAATTGCAATAGCTTACAAACAGCACGGTTTGGTCTCCTTCCACAAGTTCGCCCGACTACTTTTCACTTTGGAGTGCTCCATCAACAACGTTCCACGTATGATCCGCTACCTTCGCTCTCTGCTCCTCACTCCAAATGACCTTGTTCCCAACTGAGCCTCCTTTACTGTCAATGTTGCTCCAGAATCTACCTTTCTGTTGCCCAGACGCCGCGCACTCAGACGCCCCATTCAACAGATACTTGGCACAAGTATCGGGCGACACACCTAGAACACCAAGAGCAACCCGTGCCGCAGGCCGCAGATACCAGGGGAGTTCTCTATGAATGCTTGTGCTGACGCCGCCCGGGAAAGCATGCACGAAATGCCGCCTGTTGGTGCCCTGCTTTTGCTGTTCAGCAGCATACACTTGTACCATAGCGTCGTTCATCGAGAGGCAATGGTCTGCTGCCTTGCCGAGACTGAAGTGCGTCTTCAGGTCCAGGTCCTCCCAGATAAGCTTGTCTGGGTTACCTCCAACCCCATCAAGTACTATGATGACCTTGGCGTCCTCCTTCAACGTCGGCATAAGCTCACGTATCAGGAGCTGCTTGCCATAGTAGTGCAGTGCCATCTTGCGATCGATACCCTCTGGGGTCTCTGTCCGTCCCGCAGTTGTTAGAATCCCCTGGGTCATGATGAGGTAGTCTAACTTCTGCGCCTGTTCCGACTTGAACGTGTCCGTATACTGCTTGATTTGGCGCATTGAGGATGCATCCAGTTGTCGGAACTCCATGTTGGCATATGGGATGTTCTGTGGCTTTGTACGACCACTGATTATGACGGATGAGGTGCTGGTTTCGGCAGCGACACGACAGGCCATCGCATAACCTATGCCGTTTGTTCCACCCACCACTAGGGCTCTTGTCGTCATGTTGTTTGCTTTTCAAGGGACAAGGTATGCTCGGTTGATAGTCGAAAATGGGGGCCGTGTTTGCAGTGCCTCGTAGTGTCTTTACTTTGCTGGTTAGTGGAGTTTCAGAGTTTTTGTAGGCAAAGCGTCATGGATTTATCGGACTTAATCAGGCTCTTGCGGAGTTGCGGAGTGGAGCCAACGGACTGCTTCACATGCCGCAATCGTGTCGCGAGCGCCAATACAGGGAAGCCATTGGTCCACTGGACTGAGAGAGGTTGTACTTAGTACACAAGAGGGAGAGGGTTGGAGGGGCAAGGTTAAAATAGGCTGGGTAGTTAACGTTAGGGACCCTATTTCTCAATACAGAGCACTAGTCCAAAACTTCAACCTTAATGATTCTATTTGACTAAGTACGTTCAAATATTGGTATTCTTGTAGATAGTTCCAAAACTTTCCGTTTCTGGGATAATCATTCGGTAAATACCCCCAATATTACTAGTTGCTAAGAACCCGATAAGATCATGCATCGGCTTTCTTCGACTTCGCGTCGGCCGCGTAATCCTGGAACTTAGAAGCGGGCGATGCTGTCGGTCATTTGCTAGAGCTTATCGCCCAGGCAAATTGGTCCTATGTGTGATTTGAAATACAATCCGCATTACCCTTGCGACGCCTTTTGTCGAGTGTCGAGTGCTTGTTCATGGACAACGCTTGGAACATGAGATCGGGTGACTAACTTAGATCAGACTTATTGAGAGAGAGAAAAATGTGCGTGTTGGAAGATGTTAAACTATGTCATTGGCAGCTAGCTAATACTAGACTAGGTAAGATGAAGTTTACCAGCCTCTTTTTCAATGGTCAGTCGGGTATCCCTGCTGCATCTTCAACACGTGACTGATGCAAGGTCTCACTCTGCAACTCTTTCAGCTGCGTGGCTTATGGCTAGCTGAACATCGACACACTTGCTTGTGATGGCTGGTTTGATACTCTTTAAAGACCTCCCGTGAAAATGAGGAGGTGATTTCGCTATGGGTGTATCTTCTCATCTAGTCCGTTAAAAATCCAACGTCGCAGTCTCTTGCTACCTACGCTATGCCTGTCAACAAAGAATCTGCTCAGAACTCCAAACGACGCGTCTACCAATATGTCGGCACCTACCAACGTCAGCAGTGACAGCGGTTCCGATGCCCTGGACCTGGCCAGCAGTATTGGAACCTGGGTCGCAGCCGCCCTCGCCATTATTGCGCTCGTCGGAGTGGTTGCACCGTTTCTCGCCCTCCAAGCCTCACTCAGCGACAGCAACCGAGCGATGAATGCTGTGCAAGATCTCCAGCAAAAGTATGTGACCCGCGGGTACCGCCTGACCAAAGGATTACGTGTTTTGCGTCGTATCCGCGTGCCCGATCTCTCGCCTGGTTACATCGCCAACGAGCCCGATACTACGAGACTGGTTCCGCTACGCGCTGCCATAGGTCGCTGGACTTTGCGACCTCGCAACTATCTACCTTGGAACACAGGCTGGGCAAAACTCGCCGAGCTTATCGAGGCGTATGAAGTGCGCGAGACGGCTGGTAACAGTCTGGTCGACCTTGGTGTACCTAAAGGCGGGACGCTGGAGGTCGTGAATAGCCGGACAGCGTTGACCGTTAACAAGCACTGGATCTTGGCGCTTGGTCTGCTGGGGCGGTACGGGAAGCGCGCAGACAAGGGCGTGTTGCAGCACACCGGGATAAGACGGGACATCGAGGGCGAGCGCGCGTCTATTCGACATTTCGAACTGGACAGGAAAGAGAAAACAGTAACGGAGCCCGAGTTTGAGTGGGTGCGAAAGAAACAGAGAAAGGCTCGGCGATCGTGGTCACCGTCATCTGGCTACTCCCGTTCTTCTGCTATGACTTCCAGCGAACGCGAGGACCATACATCGGAAGCCGAGGTGTACTTCTTACAACGTGGTGCATACGGTACTTGGACACTCAAACAAAATACTATGCTGAAGATACATGGGGTCACTGGCACGATGGAGGCACTTGGTCGACACAAGGGCTCCTGGAGCCATCTCACGTCCATTTCCTTCGTGCCGCATACTGCACGAGAGATCTTTGCCCCTGGGGCACTAGAGAGAAGTGACGGGTCGTCCATGCAGACATTGTTTTGGCTGGCGCACGGTTTCCTGCCTTGTGGTCAGACTTTAGAGGGAAAGCAAACGGTCATATCTCTCGAGAGCCCTGCTCGTGAAGCTGATTCGGATGGAATGTTCCGAGAACTTGATCCTTTGGAGAGCTGGCCTGCTTTTTCCCTTCAGGAAGCGGATGATATCCCGGTATCTATCGGTAACGCTATGAAGTGTCTTGGCATCCAAGAGCCAAAGGTTTTGCAGTTCCTCCCGCTCGACGCGACGGGCCTTAGGGACCTACGTCAGCGGGCAGAGAAAGGGGAGGCTAGTAAGGACGCGACAGCCTCTTCTAAAAGTGACGAGGATGAATCTGTTTCTAGCGGTCGAATAACTTTGCGTGTCAATGGCCTATGGGTACATTACGCAAAAGAAGCAGCGAACGAGGTAGAAGAAGATGTCAACATGGTGTTCCCGCGGAGAGATCTTGAAAGGCCTATCTCCGTCTTGCTCGGGCTCGACTGGGATGACTGGGGGTTTCTTATTCGGAAAGAAATGTTCTGGGTTTCTGTCTTGAAGAATGCGATAGGCATCATAGATCAGGACAGTCTTCGTGGACCGGCTTTTGCTAACTTCTTCGGGCTGAAATCTCACATGAAAGCGTTCCGGTGGAGACTCCAAAGCAGCTTTCATTCTCAGAAGCTTGCCGATTACCTTGCATTCGACACGTTTCTGTCATCATCGGTACAAGGGTCCGAGGTTATGCCTCTTCGTCTGGCTCTTGGGACCCTGTTTGTCATTGATGACTCCTTCAGGCGGATGGTCGAGAAAGTCTGCGAAAGAATGAGCGAGGACGACCTAGAGAGTGAAGAAGAGGGCCTATCTGCAGCTCAACAGTTGGCTAAAGCGAATGAGCTACGAGAGGCATTAGCGAAGTGCGAGAAAGGGTATCGGGAGAGAGCAGAGCAGAAGCCGGACTTGAAGGATAAGGATCCCATATCCAGCAATGCCAAAGACGGCGAGGTGAACCCGACCCGTCCTCTCTGGACGCGTCTCTCTCTCAAACATATAGAGCTTGAGACACTTCGTGTCTTTGCCATTGACTATCAAGAAGACACGGTAAGTTATCCAGCACACCTCGGAGCAAATTAAAATCACGCTAACATCTTACAGCTGGATTCCAGTTTCGTCTTGGTCAAACGCTGGGTACCTGACTGGGAACAGGACAAACTGTGGGAGCACACTTCTTTATGGCGTCAACTCGTGGAAATGAAGAGAGAAGAAGAAGCGAAAGAAGAAAAGCAAGTCCCTGGAGTTCTGGAATACGACTATCTATCCAAACGGCTCAAGTGGTATCTGGACGAGCAGAGCAAGACCAGCTACCGGCAGTGGTACCTCAACGGAGACCTGGTCAGGCCGCCTTCTGCTAAGAAGAACGTCAGTCTCGCAGAGAGAGAGATTGTTCTTGTGGGGCTGTGGGCAGCGAATCGAGCCGCTATTTGGCTTAGCTCGCAGGATTCCGGGCCGTTGCTGGAGCTTGTGGAGGAGCTTGATCCATATGTTTACGTGCTGTAGTGTTGGAAGGGATCCATAATAGAACAACCGCTAATTGAAGGTTATGATTACGAACACAATACCGTTGTATAACTCTCAGCTGACGAAGGATGTAGCGTGTGCAGTTCTAACACACCCAGCCACCGTCAATGACCTGCACCGTGCCAGTAATGAAACTCGATCCATCCGACAACAACCACTCCACCAGATTGGCCACTTCTTTCGGATGACCCTTTCTTCCCAGGGAAACCTGGCTGAGGTCCATTTCGGCACCCTGAAGTTCAGCTGAAGCACGAAACATGGGCGTCTCAATCGGGCCTCTACACTAGATGTCAGAAGATGCACGAGATCTTGGAGGCGAAGGTGGCACTCACGGGCAGAAGCAGTTGCAGCGAATCTGTCTTCCTCCAAGTTCCTTTGCCGCCGTCCTGGTCAGGCCCACAACGGCATGCTTCGAAGCCACATACGCCGCGTTGCGAGGGAACCCGATCAGCCCGGCCACACTACCCGCGTTGACGATGGAGCCACCATCATTGAAGTACGGGATCTGCGCCCTGAGGCAGTTGAGCAGGCCCTTCTGGTTGACACCCACGACGAAGTCCCAGTCCCCGTCGTCGATGTCCTGCAGCGGCGTCATGCCGATGTGCTTGCCGATGACGCCTGCGAGATTGGCAGCGCCGTCAAGCTTCCCGAATGTGTCGACCGTGGTCTTGATCCAGGCTTCGACTTGGGCTCTGTCGCGGACGTCCACTACCGTCCCGATGGCGGAGCCACCGCTCTCGTTGATTTCGCGAACGACTTTGTTCAGAGCTTCTTCCTGGACGTCTGCCAAAGAAACCTTGGCTCCTTTGGAGGCGAGCAGCTTAGCGGCCTCAAGGCCCATTCCGGAGGCGGCCCCGGTTATGACGATGACTTTCTTATCCATGGTGTAGTAGATTTCTGATGACGCAAGCAGGAGGGAGAGAGAAAATTGTTTAAGTAGTACTCATTCAACCTGAATTTTACTTGACTTTCCTTTAAATCCGTCAACCCACGTTCCCGTAACCCTCCCCGCATCCCCCGCGAAGTCCCGCTCCCGCCTTGCCGACATCTATTTCCGTCCGGAAAACCATGGGGCATCGGTTACGGGTAACATCTCCGCCACTGTAGGTTCATACCCAGTTACCACTTCCTTACGTGCACCATTTGGGGACGGAGATCCGCTTAAAAGGCGCCCGTCATAACATACGGTTCTTCATCGCTTCTTACAACCCGACAGTTACCTCTATAGTAAGCTACCATAGGTCTTCTATAAAGTAAAAGCATCTATCCCAATATAAAATAAATTTCTCGCTCTAGGTACGATAAGCGTTACGAAGTTGTTAAATAGCTTTCAGGTACCATTATTTCCAGGTACCTATCTAAAACTTCATGCCTACTAGTAGTATTTTAGAGCTCCAACTCAGTGTCATCTTAAATTCCCAAATAGGCCTGTACAATCAAGCTAGAATTGAGACGGGAAACTCAGCGGATGCAGGGAAACTAAGAATATCAACAGCTAGAGGAAATGTAAATAAGGAAGGCGAGGCCCAAGCTCGGGACATGCAAGTTTAAAGCACACATAACTGCAGGGCATCTGTTGATTTCTCCACGAATACTGTTCTGGCAGCTGGAAAGTCATATTATTGATAATCGACATGTAGTAAGCTATCACCAGATACTTCAAAGGCCCGCAGAGAGCCTTGTATCGTGACTGACAGCCCTACAGCAAATGGTGCAGTGGTCGATTCGGTCCAACTGTGAGGACAGCATCATCTCAGCAGGCGGTAGCTGACGCTAGACTAACCAATAATTTTCTCCACACAGTAGATCCTGCGCTAAGTCAGTAAGCAGTTCTGGGAAGAATAGGTTGGAAGACTGACCCGTGGTTGTCCTTGAGCTCCTTCATCAAAGGCTTGTTTAGACTGGGGTTCATCGGCGCGAGGATACCCTTGTCCGTAATCGTGCCGTTGAGGACTTGCTTGACAGCTGTTTAATACACGAGGTTAGCATATCTTATCGCTAGAAGAATTCAAGGAACTAAGTCTCCGTGCGATGGTTAAGTCGGTCAAAGGTGTTCTTGTCGAAAGAAAAGCACCTCCGCTGCCTGAAAGGGATAATCGGAATGGGGGAAGACTTGCCTACACCACAAGGCACACCCACGAGCTTGGCCATGGCAGTATAACCGCCAGATCCAATGGGAGCGCCGTACTCAACGAGGGTAGAAGTGATCGTGTCCTTGCTGCCGTCCTTGTTCTCGATCTCGAAAAGATGTTGGAGGAACTTAACGTTCAAGGTCAGAATCGTAGCCAAGTAAGAAGAGCATGGAAATTATACGTACCACCAAGTCACGCTCACCCTCCTGGTAAGCCATCTTTTCCTCAAGAGTACCGCAGAGGGTATCTAGGGGGTTTCCTCTGGGCACAATCTTTGCGTCCGAAAAGATGCCGACTGCGGTGAAATGTCAGAAACGGCCGAAATGCAATCAGTAGAAGTCAGTGACTTACGCCACTTGAGGCCTGACACCAATTGGCTCTTTTCGTCGTCGTTCTTGAATGTCGTCTTGGACGAAACTGCCGCCAATAGATCCTCCTCGCTTGATGAGCTAGCACCAAGAATCTGCTTGGTGGCTTCCTTCCAAGCGATGGGCTCTTTCAGGAAGTCCTGCTCGTCGGTGAGAAGGAAGCCAATGTCAACGAGAACTTTAATGAACTCGGGGAATCCAGCGTAACGGAGGGTGCCACGGATCACGGTTTCCGCCTCGGGGATGTTGTACCTGAAAGATTAGCCTCTTGTCATCAAAATTAAAGGCCCGTATTCTTACCGTTCCAGATAACCGGTGCTGTCACGGTTTCCGTAGGCAACGAAGTTGTAGCCCAGGAAGCCAGTGTGATAGGGCTTCGCCGTACCCATGAGCTCCACGCCACTCACGTTCATCTCCTTACCGTTCTCCAGGTACTTGGCGTTGTTCTTCAGCGCCAACAAAACTCCACGGCTGCTCCAGCTGAACTTGTATCCCAGGGGGTTATCCGAGTCTAACATGGCAATTAGCTCGAATGAACGTCCTTCTTGCCATCGAAATCGTACTCTCTGGTGCAGGCAAGCCGCCGCAAAAGCTTTTGAAGGACTTGACAGAGCCTCCCTCCTTGTGAACGCGATCAATTATGTCAACGGCGTAAAGATGATCGATACTTGGGAGGAGTAAGTCAGTGGAAGGAAAGGATCGAGCACGGTAGTTATCAAGCATACCCAGGATCAAGCTAGAATGGTCAGCAAATTAAGCATAAAGCATAAAGTCTTCAAGCATTTTGACGTACCCCAATCTCGTTCATGACGGTGATGCCAGCAGCCTTGACCTCGGCATCCAGCTCCTGCATGGCCTCCGACACGTACGAGGTAGTGACAACATGCTTCTTCGCCTTGATAGCTGCCTTGATGACCGCAACGTGGTATGTATAGGGGATCAGCGAGATTGTGACGTCGTGCTGGGCGACGGCGTTTTCGAGAGCGGAGGCATCGTTCACGTCGAGGCTGATGGCCTTGGTGTTGGAAAAGCTGCCGGCGAGCTTCTGGGCCGAGGCCAGCGTGCGGCAGGCGACCGTGACGTGGACGCCGGCGTTGGCGAGGAACTCGACGGTAGGCGTGGCAACGAAGCCGGAGCCCAGGAGGAGGGCGGATTGAGGCATTGTCGGTATGATGGATGGAGGTTGTGCTTGGTGGAGGGAGGAGGGACGAGCTTGCGCGAGAACGAGAATTTCAGATAAAACCCAATGGACTCCAAGGAAAGATTAAGGTCTGTGTGCCCCGCCAACCCGCGTTGTTTGGTGCTGCAACGCCAATGGAGGGGTCATTCCTCCCGACTTCGGACCAGCCAGAGCGAGGGGTCAACCCGGGCGGGAGTCATTCCATCCCGATTTCGGACTAGCCAAACGACAGGAGAAGTGTAACGTGCTCAATGTGAGTGGCCGGAGCATCCATGCAGGTGGGCTCTTATCGTCAATCATCTCCGGTTATCGTCGGTTGTTAATCGCAGACGTACAGTTGCAAATGCAACTGAACTGACGCCATACTCGAGAAGAGCCGACTAACACAGTTTGCGCCGTTGATCGGCCAATGTACGACCAGCAAACTGGATCTGGATTGACCACCAGTGATCGTGGCTCGTGTTCCCTGCCTTTCTCAAGGTAAACCCTCAACATTGTGAAGGTAACGAGAACTGCGCGCGCCAGCCCGCATGGGGAATGGCATGGCACCCTGTTTACGGGAGGGCGCCTCAGAATGGAACTTCAGCTGAGCTGCCCTGGACAGCGGTGGACCACTGTAGCCAGCTGTGGGGAACAGAGTTGGGTTTGAGCGAACAATGATCATCTTTATTATTACAACACAACTCCAATGAGCATCTCTGATCCAGACTCTGCATGAAGTCATCGTGAGCATCAGACCACATCCAAGCAACTAGGTCTAGAGCTACAGCTTCGGCACTAAAACAGTTGGAGCGATTGGAGAGAAGCTCCCAGAGACTCTGTCAGTTCGCTGCTGCCCAGCGAGGGAATCGATTACCTGTTGCAAGCTTTCACATATCCCATATAGGGTCTGCCTGCATGTCTCTTTGCAAGAAGGAAAAATATACCAACTAGCTAGTAGTGGACAGCCTCATGAACCAAGTTGCGGGGTGAGGTGTGGGGTAGTGATCACGGAGGCATTGTGGTGTTGGAGAAGGAAAACCATCTCCGAGCAATCGACTCTGTCTTATATGGCTAACTCCGCATTTCCGGCTGCAGATCCTGGTTGTGACTCTCCACTTGTCTCTCATATTATACAAGATGGATGACAATGAACTACCAGCCAGGCATCGCAACCGAGCATCTACGGCTTGCACAGCTTGCCGGAAAGGTCGTATTAGAGTGAGTTGTCGCGTCGAGCACGAGGTATTGCAAATTAACTGACTCAATTCACCTAGTGTAACTTCGACTTGGACACCAAAACATGCTCCCACTGCCGGAACATCGACGTTGAGTGTGTCTTTGACGACAAGGATGGTCGTAAAAGGTCGCCGAGAGCCCCGTCGAACGTGTTCAAGCCTAACATGCTAACCAGATTACAGTCGCGCCACGGCTAGGCACGTAGCGGAAGTTCTCTCTCAGCGTATCGAATACTTAGAAAGTCTTCTCAAGAACCCCGCCAAGAGTGACATCGAACGCGCCGCCGCGGCAAACATCTCAGCCATCGACATGCTCTCTGAACCGAATGAGTCCCCGCCGGCGTACGACTCCCTGGACGACACTGTAACAATGGGCAGCCCGGAGGAGTATTATGTCGCTGATGAAATTAACTTATTTGAAGCCGAGCCTGCATTTTCTAGCACCCAAAAGTTGATCCCATCTCCAATTCGCTTTGACTTGTCGTCTGGTCGAGTGCGCTGCTTCGGCCCAACGACCAACATGGCCATCATGTCCAAAGCTGGTTCGCCGAAGGCTCTGAATCACAATAGATCACATTGGCCCATATTTCTTGTGGAACAGAATCTCTCTCCCGAGATCAACCGGTACTTACTGGACCTCTTTTGGACACACCACAACTCTGTCGTACACTTAGTGCATCTGGATGCGTTCTACGAGGACCAAGAGCAGGGTGGAACAGACTACTACTCAACCTTCCTTCACATTACTATGCTCGCAACGGGATTTCGATATGCAGATAAAGCCAGACCCGATATTCAGGAGCTTAGTGCGTCGCGATATCGATCGTCGACCTTGCATCAGAAAGCCAAAGCCATGGCCAACCTAGAGCTTGACCAACCAAAGGGGATCCCTACAATACAAGGCCTATTGTTACTTGGGAGTCTTGACTTCATGAGTGGAGATGACGAAACCGGTTGGCTGCACACAGGTTCGAGCCCTCCCAATTCTTCGTTTGGTGTTGGACTAAGCGAGCAGGCCTTGCATTTCGTATTGTGTTCGACATTGGCTTGCATGTAGATCCTAATTTCCTACGATTAACAGAGCGAGAAACGCAGATACGCCATATGGTCTTATGGGCAAGTCTGATCACCGACAAGTAAGTCCGGACGGCCTGTCTTACTCACGAACTTTTCGACTAATAACCTAGATTCTGGTCCATGTACTTGGGCCGACCTATCACGCTAAAGACTGCTGATTTTGCACCAAGTTGTCTGTCCTTTAACTTCAACCGCCTCTTGGCCTGTCGTTCTGTCGCACGAGACAAAAAGATTGGAACTAGGATATATGAAGCTCTTCTGCGACTGGTGGAACTCGCCATCCCCTTGTGTGATAATCGACAGCTGCCCTCCTTGAATACGACGGAGGCATACTTGAAGATGGCGGGAATGGAGCGAGCATTGAAACGCTGGCATTCGGGCCTTGAAGCAGATCTGTGCTGGCCGTCGGAGAAGCAGATCGTAATGCCTGCGTCGTATTTCCTTCTCCAGTAAGTCATCAAAGCCCCAGGAAGTGTATTAACTAGATTTGCACTAATACCGGGGTTGACGATTAGCACTCAGTATCATGCGGCTCTCATTCTGCTCCATAGGGGACTCATTCGATACGGTGACAGTCCTGATGACCCAACCCCAGAGATTGACGACTCGTTCAAGCATCTCGAAACTCTATCCCGCTCAGTCTGTGCCGAAAGTGCTAAGCGAATTACTCTCATATTTGGGCAGTACCGTTCAAGGTTCAGTGTTGCTCAGGTCTTTGAAACAGGCTTACAACACGCCGGTACTGCAGCAACCGCCTTGATGGGCGAAATCGCTATATTGGACCGAAACGGCTCGAACGCGGAAGTTGAGACAAAGGAAACGTTAGTGTCAAGACTGGAGTCGCTCCGATTGACCCTTAGTTTGATGTCAAGAAATTACCAACCTGCAGTCCTCATGACGAGAGTTGTTGATCAGTTCATACGGCAGAGGGCATCGAGAAAGAGAGCCGCTGAGGACGGTGAATTGCACAGCGAGCCGCCTAAGGAGACGTCAAGCATGAGTATGGATCGACAAAAGCGACTCAGAACTGATGAACAAGCCACATTTTCACGGAACTCGCGGTCTCAGGAAGCCGGGGTGTTGTCGTCCTTGCCCTTCACGTTTCTAAGCACCTTGAGCGCCGAGGACGAGGCAGTAGCAGGGTTTGAGGAGCATCTTGAGTATTGGAGCTTGTTAGGTTCTCACCCAGGTTTAAGTCAATGTAAAGAGTAATCATAAACTCCTCTGATTAGTTGTGGCCATCAAATTGTTCCTCTTGGGCTAGGAAGTGAATGGTGATTTGTCAATCAAGGGGTCACAAAATACTCGCACGGGATGGATTCAATGTGTCAAGTCAACTGGTCAAGTTTCACGTTAAGAATAAGTGAAAAATCGAAATATATGGGTCATGCCATAAATCAACTCAATATCCAAGTACTCATAGTCGAGTCATGAAATACTCGACATTTCTCTCGTCGCCCTCACCTCCACAGACTTCACCACCAGCCAGTCCTTCATATCCTATGCTCAACACAGCCACACTCACTCCGCAGCTTCTGTATCTTCGGCGGCAGCACGATCATCCGCCTGTAATGTAGTGAGCGCATAACCAACTCCTGAATTTTCGTGCACGAAGTTGCTCTCACTCCCATCGATTATCTTGAATCTCCCTGCGCCAGCGATGGTAAAACTCTCTTCACGGGTATCGACTCCACCATCACAAGCCTCAGTTTTCTTCCGTCTGCGGAGAAGCCCCTTACCCGGCGTCCTTAGTTTGCCTGTAGCCGCTGTGGAGCTTGTGAGGCCCATCGTTGAAAATTGGTTCCGGCCGCGGCGTATATTTTCCAGGTCGAACCGATATTTGAGATTTGCCAGACGCAGTCTAGCCTCCAAGTACCACCTTTTAGCCATAGTCCCATCCCGGTTGTCGAATGGATTGCCCCGAAGTGAGCCATGTTCGCTTTGGTCGACGACATCTGTTCGGAGAATATGACCGGAGCATGTCCAGGATAAGAGATCAGCGATACAGATGTAGTCTCTTGGGAGATGTCTGGAGTATCCCGCCCAAAAGAACTCGTAGAGTACGAACACCACTGACGGAACCATTGACACGATTATGATCACGCTCATTGGCAGAGAAAACTCGACCAATGTTCTTTCGTTCTCATCCCAAACCCCGATGCTTGCACCTACGAGAATGGGAAGCCCTCGGTGCAGTATGGCTAGCGCAGACGAAAGTGCGACCTCCCAGTGTTTTCGGCCCAAGGCTTCGTAAATAGCGACGATTTGGTGAGAACAAGTGTAGTCGAGGAGCAGGGTTTCATCCGCATTTCCACCGGTATCGAGGTGAACAAACGGTTGCGACATTACGGCGAATAGTTTGACGTTCCTCCAATAGTCTAAGAAGAAGACAGAAAAGCTTGTGACGAGGAAACTAAGGAGAAATCTTGCGATATCCGTCGAAACAGGGACGTTGAAGGTGTAGCTCTGGTCAGCGCCGAGTCCAAGTGCAGCAGTATAACCGCCGGACATGAGAACAGCACTAATCATGAGGAAAAGAAGCCATAGCGGCTGCATGACGGCGGGGACAGAGTTGTATCGAAGAGTAGAGAGCTTGTCAACGGACACTTTGTGATGGCGAATGGATTAGTCTCAAGAATGGTTTGGATTAGTTGAAATACTCACATTCGACGTTTCTGTCTTCCGCCCTTTCGGGTGCTTTGTTCCCTACAGCATTAATCGGTTATTAGCGGTCAGTATTAGTTAATCTGAAGACGTTAGGTGGAAACTGATACCTTTGTCGACGTCAAGTTCATTAAATCCGTACCAAAACGAACCTCCTTCACGAGGCCAGTAGCCCAGTTTAATTTTTAGGTTGCCGAGAGCCCGGATCATTGAATCTCGATCAGCAATGCAGCTGCCTTCAAACTTGTCAAGAAAGTTGGAATGCCGAAACAAGGCCAGGTGGTCCGCAATGGTGACGACATCCCACTCCTCGCGCAGCCCAGTTACACGGTTGTGTAAGTAGTAAATGACGTACATGATGTACAGCGAGATCATTCCGTATGCGACAATGATCGCAAAAAGAGCCCATGGGACAATGAAGGCAGAGTTTTCACCATCTGTGACAAGCAAAGAGGCTTTCAAACCTTGAAGACAGAAGGTCAACCAGAGGTAGAAGTGGGAGACAGATAGAAGCCAGTTCTTTGTAGCAATGGCGCCACTGAGGGGTTGAACCGGTCTGAACATCTGGAATATGGTGTTTCTTGCTATGTCGCCATCAGATTCTGCACAGCGCATGAAAGGCGTGATCCTGGACAGATTTTCAATGATTCCTTCGAGATTTGCGGCCGTGATGGTTCCGACAACGATGGGAAGGACCTGAAGAACCAAGTAGGACCATTTAGGATCGACTGTAAAGTAGTTTGTCTCATATAGTCCAAACAAAACTCCAAAGACCGCGAGGTTGAAAACCAGCGCTATCACTAGAAATCGGGTTCGGAGGACGGCGGGCCTAAACCGAAGATCGACATGGGAGGGCTCAGCCTCAGAAGTAATAGGGGAAACGCCGCCTAATTTATGTTCAGTGATAATGCCTCCAAGTAGATCACATTGTCTCACCTCCATGTCTCTCTTCGGTAGTCACGGCGGAATGTGTCGGCCTGGGGACTGGGTCGCTGGTTGGTGCACCATGGCTTGGAGGCAGGTTGGTTTGTAGATTGTTCATCTCCACCTTAGACGTAGGGTGATCGAGCAAATGGAAGGCACAGCGTTTAAAAAATATGCTGCTACAGAAACTTCGTCTATTTGACGTTTGATCACGGTTCTTATAGGTAGGCAAGATTCAGTACTGGTTCAGTGCCAAGACAAAATGCATATCGATAGTCTCAGCTTCAGCCCGTTATCGAAATGCTACATTAGTGCACGTTTAATAACCCTTGCTCCAGGAGGTAACCGGCGTTGCCAAAAATATCATGCATTGCCGCCAGCCTGATAGAAAACTTTGCACTTTGCAAGCCACCATCAGCCGCAAGATTAGCATTGGCCTTTGAACCCGACCACAATTGAGATAACAAGGCATCCCTAAATTGGGGGTGGCTCAGTGATAGGCTTAAAGCAAGGACATCTAGTGGATCACCCGCTCAAGGTTTGGCGTTTATGAGATGCAGTGGTGTGTATGAGGTGTTACCAAAACAATGCTTCACCACAGCCTGATTTGTTTTTCGAGTCCACACCGGTTCGTTAGTGGCGCTCGTCGGTGACTGCTGCTTGTTCGAGGCTGTAATGGCGGGATAAGCAACTAATTAAGGCTCTCATTGCGTCTTCAGCCAAGTTCCAGTCCAAACTAATTACCACGTGCGCCTCATCAGGCCTTTCCCTTGTTGCTTAAGTTGCTCAGGATCTCATACTAGCGACTGAGGAACGGAGTGGACATAGGTATGCCAAAGGACAGCTCATCATCGCCATACTGCAAGTATCCAGATTAGGCAGAGTCGAGGAAGGCATCCATAGTTGCGCGACTCTTGTCATCCTCAACTCCGAGGTCTATATATAGTCGGCTTACGCAATATTCTCAGCCACCTGCTTGCTCGCCTGAAATCCGGATACGACATGGTATCCAATCAATCAACCAATCTAACGCCGCCCAAGTGGGTGGGTAGTGCACACGCCGTCATGTTCGCCCCGGAAAGTGCTTTTCATCAGTTCTCTTGCCTTTCATTCGTGGCCTGATGATGGAGAGGCGCTCTACGGCATCACGAAAGTGCAAATAACCTGAAACCCGACCGTCCCGGGCACTGATGCCCGCTTTTGTCTTTCTTCCAATTTCTTTTGGTGTAAATTGGCATGGAATGGGCCTATGGAAGGCAGGAGAAAACGACCCATGTGTCTCGCTCTGTAACAACTGCCGGGAATTAGTGCGAGCCTCGCTCTGGTCCAGACAATGTAAATCCAAGTAGATAAAGATATTCTTAGCTATACAGTTAGTAGCAACATTGGGAAAGATTTTATGTGCAAATACTTAATTGAATTGCCAACCTTTATCACGCCTTACTTTTTCGCTCGGTATACGCTGAATGGGAGGGTTTTGACACCTGAAATGAGTCAATAGCAATGGGTGAATTAGATACACACCCATTTCTCAATCCTCATTAACTTGTACGATACCTCATGAAACAGGGAAAGACCCCAAATCTGCGTATTCGGGTTATAGTGAACCAGAATAATGCATGGTGCCGGTGCAGGTATTCAGCCGAGGTGATGATTCTCGGAGACGGAGTCATTTAATGCCAAATCGGCCTCAAATCTATTCGAATATCTCTCCAGTGCCAATCACATTGAAATTTCCAGAACTACTAGACACGGGCCAACCATCACCGAATGCCGTTCCGGGTAGCTTGCTAGCCGGTCAGCGTTGTGGCAGTGTCTACTAAGAAGCTACTTGGTACCTTGTTGATCATCGCCAAAGAGTTGGAACAAGTTGTCAAATCGGATAGACTGATTCACATAGAAGTTGTTCCGTTGCCCAACCCGACTTACATCTAAACCTATTGCCGTCGTCTTCGGCATGCTTATAGAGGCGACAACAGAAGCCATGTATCTGAGTTCATTCATCTTCGCATCGTTTCACGCCTCAGTGAACATAAATACCATCCTTCCCATCAGCATTGGCTTTATACAAAACGTACAACTCTTTCAAAGTTAGCGGGATGATTTACGAAGACCTTCATCTCGTTCCCAAATACGCCAAGGTCCATAGCATAGAAATGGGCATCGCTTTTGTCATTATTTTTCCTCTTGGAGCTTTGTTCATCCGAAATTTGAAGTTCAAGGGAAGCGTCTGGGCTCACGTTGCTTGTCAACTCGTTGGGTGGGCACTCATGCTCGCTGGACTAGGTATCGGAATCCGTCTTGGAAAAATCATTGACAGGGTTTGTTTATCTGATCTCCCTGGACCCTCCAAGCTGTTGGCTGACGGATTTATTTAACCAGCTCCACAACAACACGCACACTGTTCTTGGGACCATCATAGTAGTGATGATGATTCTTCAACCCATCATTGGATTTATCCACCATCGCCAGTATGGCAAGACACAGAATCGAACATGGTGGACACATGTGCACATTTGGTACGGACGCATTCTCATTTTGCTAGGAGTTATCACCAGTGGATTGGGTCTGAAGTTGGCTGGAAATACTACGGCAGGGAATATAGCCTATGGTACCGTTGGGGGACTCGTTGGCCTCACGTATGTATTGGCCATTGGGTATATGGAATTAGGTCCGGGACGCCGGCGTGGGAAGGTCCGATCTGACACAGAAGGGATTCAGCTTCAAGACGGCCCTAGCACATGGGACCATAATATGGGCACACATGTTCTTTTTCCATGTAGGCAGTGTAGCGGGCTGCAGGAAAGAGAACACCATGAAGGGCAAGTGGCGTGGGTTAATTGCAGACAGTATCGGTAACTTAATGTAGGCGCTTACGATCTATAATTCCGAGAACCTTTAAATGGTAAACACTCATGTCCTGCTGATGTGCTTCATATGAAAGCACTATGCGTTCTATCTACCCCAAAACAAGCATCAAAATGCGGCTCTATGTCCAGCTCCTCAAGAATAAAAACACAAGTGGCCTCGAATCAGTTCGATCCGAGCTTGAACCCACCCCAATTCAGGCGACGGAATACTCCAGCCGAGTCAAACGTCTCCCGAACATCCCTCGGCCTCCTAACATTCCCGAGGGGAAATCCCGGGAACGGATCCTGGAACTCGCCGGCGTCGCCCATGTAGATGAACTCCGATGCCAAGCCCTTCGCCTGGTTTTCAGAGTGCCAGTAGTCAACGAACGAGCGCGCCCAGTTTGTCATGCGCAGGTCATCAGTCCCCTTGGCCCAACCAGTTGAAAGCTGCCACACTGTTCCAATGTCAGTACATTTAACTAAATAGATGGATGGCAAATAACAGATAACAGGTGGTTTTTTTCTTTTTGCATTTCTCGGGCAGAAGTGATGATGGGAATAGGGCGTAAATACTTACGAATGAGTGGCTGATCATCGTCGAGACCCCATGTGTTTCCGACGCCGTTATTCTTGGCAACTGCTGCGGCACTAGCAGGCAAGACATTCATGACGAAGGTTGGGTAAAGCCCTTCAACATCACTGACATCCTCCACCGCAAGCTTCCAGGACTGATATATCCGGTACAGCTGGTCCGCATCAGGCTTGATCGATTTGTGAGCGAATTGCACCCTAGGCGCTAGTTAGTAACGCACTACTAAATGTCCAATTGCAATCGAGGAAAACTACCGGAACATCTGATTAGGAGATTCAAGTTGCGCATGCCATTCAACTGGAGGCACCACTCTGTTCACTGTCGCTTCCGATTTAATGGCAGAGAAATTGGCGAAGCTCGACGGAGGGGACTCTGTGCCTTCTTGGACGCCAAGCAGAGACGGCGTGAACTTGTTCGAGGTTACGTTATACGTGATGCTTATAACAGAACCCGCTGCAAGGTCCGGGCTCTGGTGGTTCGCCATGTCGACGGTGGCCTTGATGAAATCTTCCGCATCTGCTCCATGAAATTTCTGAATGGTTGTGCTGATCTTTGGGATGGGAAGTGCCTTGATGGTGAACTTGGTGACGACTCCAAAGTTGCTGCCGCCACCTTTGAGGGCCCAGAACAATTCGGAATTTTCGGTCGAGCTCGCCACAACCTGGGTTCCGTTTCCGAGAACAACGTCGTAGCTCAACACGTTATCCATAGTCATGCCGTACTTGTTGATCAGATAGTGGAATCCACCGATGAGTGTAAGTCCCGGAACACCAATGGTCTTGAGACGCCCGCCAATGCAGTACAGGCCATGTGGCCCCAGAGCTTCGTAGACGTCAACCCAGCGGTTTCCTGGGCCGACGTCGACGCTTTTCTTGTCATCCGCGACTTTGATGTCCGTGAGTTCGTTTAGGGCCAGCAATACTCCGCCGTCGATGTTGTTGGATCCCGGGAACTGAATGCTTGTTAGTATTCTGCTCATTGCCTCCGCGATAAGGGTCCAATCAGATAGGCTGTCTTACATTCATGTGCCCTCCTCCTCGGATGGCAAATTGAGTGCCGCAATCCGTGAAAGTAGACAAAGCCGCAGCAACCTCGTCGGCGTGTTTAGGGAAGAAAATGCATTTAGGCAATAGGCTGGCACGGAAATCCCAATACTCCTTTGTTTCGGCAGTATAGTTTGTGGAGTTGGATCCCAAGACCGAAGTCCCGTACTCGCTCGAAAGTCGGGTACATGCGCAATCTGCGCCAGTTGCCAGGTTGACGGTAGGAATCTCCTGGGCGTGTGTGAGCACCGCACCAGAAATGGTGGTGAGGAAGAATGCCTGGAACAACATGGTGCTGTTGGAGGAATATCGAATGAGGTAATGTGTGAAGTGAAGCTCAACCTCAGAATGGGAAGCAACGGGCCTTTTAAGGCAGATCTTCTTACCATGTAACCCTCCATGATCATCATAATCTATCCGAAGGGATCTAGCCTATGACGACGATCATAGTGGCTCAAAACAGTTGTCAATGCCGGGTGGTATCCAACGCCGACTTGCCGCGTCGGTTTGTTTCTCGGTTTCGCATTGCACAGGCCCTCCTGACCAGTCTACATCTTGAAGCCTAGGGGATTAACGTCGATGTCGTAACAGGGTGTGGCTGTAGACCGAGATCTTGTGAACCTTGCGACTATCTTTAGATCTCGACACAAATCTTCCGGATTTTCGGATATCTAGCCAAGAAGGAAACTAATGCGCCCTGGTTGATCATTTCTGGGGGGCGCAGCATGTGTTGCATTACGATCCGTAGAAGGCAAGCAATTACCGTGGAGTGTCGATCGCAGATTAGTTCGCCGTCGGTTTCGGTCTCGGTTTCGCCCGCATATTTGCATCCATCCATCCACCTTGCCTTAATAGAAACGAACCCAATAATTCAGGACTAGCCACCCCAGTTAAATCATGCTGAGATAGACTATTGTTTAGCCATACTTTTTAATCGTGTACCCTAGAGGTTCTTTCACAAAAGCCGATGCTTCTTAATTCTCCGTTTAGGTCTCCTCCTTCCTTGCACCCGTTCGCTGACCAACCTGAGACGACAGCAGACCGCATGCGACACATCACCAAGCAGACTATAGTACTTATATTGTCATAGGAAATTAGTTGACGTTTTTTGATCAGTCAAGTTTCGTATAGAGTATGAGTCCCTAGACATCGCGAATGGCAGTCGCTGCGAATAGGTTTGTTAGGGTTGCCAAATCACTGATCAGCCACGAAGAGCCTCCAGCCAGCTGCGCAGTATCCGTTTAGCTCACTGGAGGAGTACTATCAATAGCAGAATTCTGTGGTTTCTTCCAGCAGGCAATTACCACAATAATATTGATTCGTACCCTCCATATTCATGGGGAGAGAGTGAAGGAAAGTTCCGTAGAAGGTTATGTTGCGAGGTGATCTTCGCCAGCCAAACAAGGTATTACATTTAGCTCAATCGAATATATCGCATCCTTACATCTAGTTACACATTTTTCAAACACCATTTGGCTTTTCCGCCGGCTTTCTTTTATGTCCAGCCCGGAAATTATTTCTCAAACTCTTGCAATAAAAGCTGGGTGGGGCTGGTTTCTTTTCATGGATTGATGCCTCTTACATCTTACAAACCTCAAAAATTGTGGAATAATCATTCCGATATATATAATACTACTTTACTGACTTCGCAGCTCGTTCGGGACTTCTCAATCTGGATCGCATGTTTTATTGTAGTCTTCACCCAGTGCTTCGCAGCTTCAGCCACCCAAGTGGGCATAGAGCGCCGCATGGCTCCAAATCCGGATAAGTGCGTCACCACCAGAACCAATCAGTGGCGGCCACTTCCCTGAAGCTGAGCCACTGACGCACCGTGAGCGTGGCGATGCTGCGAGGTGAGACTTGCGGCAATTGAAACAGCCTCGTCTTATCACTTCTATATAATCCGACAGCTTGCCAAGGGAATTCCACTTCTATGCATTTATGAACATTCTAGTAGCTTTATCGTTTCTTCAATACCCAACAATACGCCGTTCTTCCGTCTCTAGAACCCACTCGCATACAAAAGATGGGGAACTCGACATCGACAGTGCTCCCAGCTCCTCAGATGTCGGCAGAAATCGCCAACAGAGGCCTTCCTCAGACCTTGCGATTTTCATACAAGAAGGGGCTCAGTCTCAAGATCATTTGCCATCTTACTGGCCCCAACTCGGATCTCTCATATGCCGTCAATGCTCCCGATGCCTGGTACGGTGGCCTGATTCTTTACGATGGTCCAAGTATCGACCATAATCCGCTAGCTACTGTCACGAGGGAAGGGAAAGGAGACCTAGACTTTGCTATCAACCTTCCGGCATTGGAGAGCGCAGGTATCGCCAGTGGGAAGGAAATACTGCGATACGTCGGCACACTCAGGAAAGAAATTTATTGGTTTGGGATACAAGTGGGAGAGGGCAGCGATCGACACATTGAGAGGTTCGAGTGGAGACACTCGCGCGGGAGCGAAGTCAAGAGCGTCGGGCAGTCAGGCTTCGGATGGAAGTTGGTGCGACTGGGCAGTGGCATGGCTGGCGAAGGCACCGAAGAGGTTGCCGACCGGGGCGATGGCTTCACCAAGGACGGAAAGGAGATTGTCGCCGTGTGGGCAGACAGCAAGGCCTTCAAAAGCATTTCAAACATCGGCGAGTTCCAATTCCGGGGCAGCGGAGCCACTGGCGAGCTGGGCACTCTCTGGGGTCTTGCGGCCGTCATGAGTTGCATGTGCATCTGGCTTCATACCATGCAACAAGCTTCGGTCGCAAACGCAGCAGCCGCTTAGGCCAGGATCTGAGGCTAGTCAGGAGTTGAAGGAGATGGCCGGACGATCATCTGGAGATTGAGTTTAGCCCTGGGCGTTTTGGCGGCGGCATCCCTGGTTGGATCACATGAAGGTTTTCGACCATCTAATACTCTAAATACCATTGATTATATGCTATCTTTGGGCATTAGAATTCTACCAATGAAAAATTCACAGTGCTTCCAAGACAATGCTCGCCCATATCGTAGATCTTTCACGGGAACCATACCCTGGAAGCCTTGGCTCAGCTTGGCACATTTCCGCCACGTCGTAGACGCCAGATGCCAGCCAACAATTGGACACAGAACGAGACTTCATAGCCAAGGCCATGTTTTCATGCACAAGCCCGGCGCAGTTACCGCTTGTGGCCGTTCAGGCCGACAGGGGAGCCCGATAGGCATTTAGCCGGATCAGTGGACGAATCCTACGAAGTACATAACCAGGGCTGCGATCAGTGCTTGGCCTCAAAAGCACTCGTTGGATGATTTCCTCTCAGAATCACATTCTCCGTAGATGACTTCTGTTATCTGTTTTCTAAGATGCCAACGACTACAGAATTTTTCGGTTACTTAGTGACGAATCTAGGTCCCCTAACGACAACATATACTGCTCCGACGTCTTGCGGCACAGTAACAGACCATCTGTATTACGGGAATACCACTGGAATTGGTGCAGTTTATGCGCACCTGACTTGCGGCCGCAAGCCCTATGGCGATTGCATCCCCTCTGCATCGGTTGTCGACTCTCTGTACAAGGAAAGACAGGAGACAAATTTGCAACCTTTCCTCCATTACTATTCGCCGGGCTTAGTTTGTCCATCGGGCTGGACAACTGTTGGAAGCTTCACCCTTGGGGAAGAAACAGGGTCTGCCGAGACGTCGGGTGTATTCACTCAAAATCCCAACCCATATTCCAGAATGCCCGCCAAGCGACTCGCCGAGGCAGAGATTTGGACAAGGGTGCTGGGCTCATCTGAGACTCTTGCGTATTGCTGTCCTAGGTAACCGAACCTTTTCTTGCAGTGTTTGGATAAAACAAGGCTGATATGCATACAGCGGCTACTCGGGAAACATCAATGGAGCATGTTTTTCATCCTATGGATTACCAGAAGATCTTGGCTACTCCAAATTCTGCAACGTCTATTACCCATCAGGGGGCCTCATCACAATCGACAATACCTTGGACACAACCGCCTCGCCGAGTCCTCTGTTGTCTAACGCTCCCGTAACGGCCGATTTCAGAACCAGCGAAGGTACACTGGCCTCCAATGAGCTATACCAATCGACTTACACCGACTGGGACGTCGTTACGTGGATTCCCGCCGTGCCGCTTGTGTACCAAGCCACCGATATAGCCGCGGCTGAAACTAACGGCGGTGGCGATGGCGATGGCGGCGACGACGATAGTGCAGCTCCGATTTCAGCTGGGCCGGCACCCCTGCAATTACTTACCGTCTTCACCGGCATGCTTATAGGGGCCGGCTTGTTGGCGCTTTGGTGATAACGGGCGCCTAGAACGTCGTGGACGATTAATGGAAACCCGTCGCGTTCTGGTGTTTCTTACTAGTGAACGGCTCTGGGACGGATGAATGAAATTAATGGCGCTAAGAAGAGGTGAAACGTTGGCGGACAGCCTCCGTCGATAGGGCTACGAATCAGCCTAAGCCTCAATCAGCATGACTCACGATTAGGCAGAGTCAGTGCCTGTATCTAAACATATGATAATTAAAAGTAGTTCATTGTGTTCGCGCTGTTCGGGCCATTCATTGAGTCATTAACAAATAGAAACGTGACCATAGCTTAAATGAGTCAGAAAACAGCAAGGATGAGCTCCCCCGTGCCCTACGGAGATATACGGTAGTCTGACCTCATAGAACAGCCCGCTTCCACATTCAGTCCACTAAATGAACCCAAAGCCTCAACTAGCATGAATCAGGCCTGACTTGACTCACACGCGTCTATGTGAGCTTATAGTGAACTACTGCAGATGACATCGTAAGTGTTCACATTATGTCATCCTCGAAAAGAGGCGTCGAAAAACAAGGATCATCCAAGTAACCGAGCTTACTTGTACACGTGAGTAGACGTGACCGTCTGACCCTAAAGTAACACCTCCACCGCCCTCGCAAGCCTCAAAACAGTGACGATCAAAGACTCTTTCATCTAGCGGATGTTCCGATGAACATCACCATGGATCCTTGCGGTCTACCCCTCGATATCCTCTATGAGATCGCACGACACTTGCCCTTCAGCTCAGTTGCCAACTGGGTGCTCACCAACCGCCGCCACTATGAAGTCATCAACCAGGTGCTGTACATGAAGCTCCCTCGGAAGGCATCACGCGTAACGAAATTGCGGCACGACAACACCGCGGAACCTCGCTTTCGCGGCCTCGTCTTGGCATGGGCCGCTTCTTGCGGGAATGTGGCCACCGTCAAGAACATCCTCGCACTGGAGAAGATGGGTTCTTGGATCAACGAGCCGGTCCTCGGTCGCGGCTGTTCAGGCGGTCTCCGCCCTCCGGGATCATACGGAATGACACCGATGCATCAGGCGGCGCGTCGCGGACACATCGAGATTATCGATCTGCTCGCCAACTTCGGAGCCGATGTGGATGCGACTGTCGCTGAGGACGTCTTGCGTCCAATCCATTTTGCTCGCAGCGCAGATGTGGTGAAAGCCCTCGTTCGCCACGGAAGTTCAATCGACCCCCTCTGCGGCTCCAGGGCGCCTCTCACCTACCAGATATCATCAAGCCGGAGACTGGACGTTGTCAAATGCCTAGTTGATCTCGGATGCAACATAGACGCTGTGACACCAGATGCCACCTCTGCGGCACACGAAGCTACGCGGCTGGGTATGCTATCCGTGCTGAACTGGCTGTTCGACGCTGGCTTAGATGTAACACATCCAACGCCACCTGGAGGCTCCTTGATATACCACGCGATCTACCACCTCAAAGCCAAATCCCCCGGCCTGGCACTGAAGTTCGTATCGACTCTCCTCGAGCACGGTGCCCCGGCACATGGAGGGAAAATGCAGGTCAACGGCCCCCACGCCCGGGAAACCTTTCAAACAAACCTTTACCTCGCAATAACTATTCCTCACGCACAGACGCTGTCAGATCTGCTCATTGCGCATGGCGCAGAGCTCGAAACCAAGTGCTGGATGCGCGACGATGCCGGTGGTTCCTTTACCAAGACCTTTTTTACCTCCGAGTCCGAGCGTGAGCCAGTAACTCCCGTAACACACCTACTGCTCAATGCGTCCATATCCCCAGAACTTCATGCAGAGGACAAACTCAGGACGGTTTCCATCTTCTTGAAACACGGCGCCAAGATCGACACTGGGTTTCAAGGCTCATCCCTGCTCAACTATTTCCTGAACCGATCGCGGGGTCGAAGCGTGCTAAAGGTGGTTCATTTCATGCTCGACCATGGGGCCGACATGAATTCGCCCTTCGAGTTGGGCTGGGTAACACGTCGACCGATTCACATCTTCTTGACCAACCCGGCCTGGCTGAATAGGTCCCATCGAGTGTCACCGAAAGCAGCTTCCAGTGTCTTGGAGCGCCTGCTTCAGCGTGGAACCGATCCAAACATGCCAGACAGCGGAGGAACTACCCCTCTCACATCTGCGTGTTGCATGCCAGTTGATGGCTATGCTCGGGAAACCATCAAGCTTCTACTGCAGTACGGTGCTAAAGTCGAGACACCCACCATAGATGGGCTCAATATGTTGCACTGCATCCTAGGAGGTTACAGCCGGCTGTTCCCCGAGTCTGCGGATCGATTCCATGTCCTTTTGAACAGGGCTCCTGCTGCGAGCATTGGTATTGATGCCCTTGATAAGGATGGAATGACTCCTCTCGCCCGTTTGGCCTCATTAATCCTGGACAAGGCATCGAAAGCTGAGGCGGCATCTGATCATGCACTCCTTCGAAAAAGGATGATGATAATGCTCATACGAAGCGGGGCGAACGTGCACGCCAAGCAGATTGGAAACACCCAAAAGCCGTTCCTTGCTGGCGCCACACCGCTACACTTTGCCTGTTACAACTGGGATCCTGTTGCGCTGGAGTTGCTTCTCGACAAAGGTGCCTGTGAAGATGTCAACCTCCTCACCGACGCTGGTTTCACGCCCCTGATGATCTTGGTGACCGCTGCCATCGAAAAGGTCGTGAAACGAAATGAGGTGATGCTCATGAAACAATTGCTCCTGGATGCTGGCGCAGACCCGACAGTTCGAAATGCAGAAGGAAAGACTGCCTGGGATCTTTGGACTGAGAGGGAGACTAGCGGCAAGGACTGGGCATGGGAGCCAGTGATGAAAGATTTGGAGGTTAGAAGGAACCCACCTTAGAAGAGTGACGACCACATGGGACTGGCATAATTGGTCAGGATAAGGTCTGTGACCTGAGTTGACCACAATACAACAACAAAAGCGATTTATAATAATGTCTGGGAGTCTTTATTAACGTAACAGATATACGAATTCAATGATTCATACTTCACCTTCCTGTGTCCGTGACAAATCCTGCTCTAATCTTCTCCGTATTGCTGCAACTTGACGCCTTCGTTGGTGATGAACCCGAGCTTAAATTGGTCTTTGGCTTCTGTCATCTGTCCGCCCACTTCCATCGCGACTTGTTGAAAGCATCTCAGTACTTGTCCTGTGTTGTATATAAAGGGCTTCTGTGGTTCTGACTTGCTGAGTCCTGGCAGGTGACATCGTGTCATGTCTACTGACACAGGTGGAGGATATTTACTGCGTCTCACGTCAAGATTGGTCATGCCAAAATCCTGCTCATTAAGTAGTGTCTGGACTGCGCGCTTTGCCTCTCCCTCGGGAAGCTTCCATGGCAAATCAGATTCAGCCACGCCGGTTATCATAATCGAATGTTACCCACCGTTTCTAGTACCTTAACTTGGATAACTACCCAAAATGGCTTGTCCGGGCCTTGTTATCGAACAGGATCTCCTATTTCGAAGATAGTAGTTGGTGGTTAAGGAGCGAGCCGCTGTATTCGCTTCTTCTTCATTGCTCGTGATTTCGGAAAGTTTCTGACCAAAAAGTCTCTAGCCCTAGATCACTTGTTGAGATGGGGTTCGGTTTGATGTTAGCCGCGACCTGACATCCCGGATGGCTGACCTAGAACATGATCAAGCCACCGTGCTTCTTCGACATATCCACAATCTTCTAGAAAATCTCAAGCAGCTCGCATGGTGCGTCTAGTGATATGACCAAGTTCTTCGCTGACTCCAATTGGTCACAGTGTTACCTGTGAGAATCACTTAAAGCCACATTTTCCTCGCCCCAACGGTGAGAGGCATTCATGAGCTCATTGGTGGGTGTACCCCGCTTCTTGAGATCCTTGAAGCCCTATTTAGACAACCAATTTACCAATTCTAGCTTCATGAAATGGTTTCGGCTGCTTACCGCTGAACTTAAAACTTTAAAGGTCGCCTGTGAGTTCGAGATCGACTTCATCGGCAGGGAATCAGGTGCGGGCAATGTTGCGAGTTCCGAGTCTAAGAAACAATGAAAGCTTATAAAAAGAACCGTGATTCGGTATGATAAAACGAAACTCAGGCGACATATGATCTACTATAGATCGCTGCTTTTATAGCCTCTTTGCTCTCTGGGTTAACTTCAGCTTAGCTATTCATTAGTCCCACTCAGCCCCCTATTAGGCCATATCTATAGTACCCCTATACACTATGTTTCATGAGGTGCGAATACACAGTGTGTCGTCAACTTTAGGGCGGTCTAAAACTGCATGTCACCTAGTAGATTATCTGAAATAGCATGTAAGTAATTAGCAGATCACTGAAACTATATCAACCACCCTATATATTACACAGACGGTGACCTATTCTTCTGATACTCACAATAAACGAATCGACATTGTATCACGGGTGGTGCAGGACATGGCTTACTGGGCCTCATAACTATGATGGAAGCCCTACGTTGGCCTGCCTAGAGACCTTTAACTCACGGTTGGTTTCATGTAAAACGGTGAAGATAGATGAAAACATACACATGATTTCGATCCTGCTATCTAAACCAAGGTGAGTTATTATTATCACAGATTGACTCCTAAATCGCCTCCCTAGGCTCTAGATTTTAAAGAACCCCTTGATCTTGCTGGTGCGTCCCTCGATTTGAAGATTCCCCTCTTTCAAGATATCATGTTCCTCGAGCGGGAATCACCACATCTCCAGTGGGTTAATTGCATTCTCAGGCACCTCCTGAAGTACGTCCCAATGCTCCACCAAGCAGGAGCCCTCAAACCGAAAGAGGTCCGCAGCTGCAGTTGGCTGTGACCTGTCGACTCTGACCAATCCGGAATGAACGAATGCAATGTCTCCGTCTATTCCTAGTCTTGCGATTATAAAGTTGACCGTATCTGGTGAAAGGAACGACAACGCTTCAATGCCATTGTCACGCCCAGAAAGGGCAAGGGGATTGTGCTGGATGTAATCCTCGGGCATGTGGTCGAGAAGTGCCCGGGTACCATTCCTCTCGACGTAGAGCTTGTTTACGAACTCTTTGAAGATGGCTCTTTGTTGCTGAGGTGTAGCTGGACGCGGCGGGCAGTATGGAGCCCCCGACTTTGGATCTGTCGATCTGGCCCCTGTTGCAGTGACAAGGGCGGCGAGGAGCACAGCGGTGGTGAAAGAAAGCAATTGCATGTTGACGAGCCAGTGCTTTACTGAGATACTTTGAGAACAGGCAATTCTGCGAAGACGGGGATGCGATAAAGTGAAGAAGGCTAGGAAGTGATGCAGCTGCCTCATGTGGTAAACAAGTTGAAGGCAGCAGGCTGGCCTCTCGCTTTATATATCTTCACCCGGGCAGCTCGGTAATTTAGTACTGTCCGGTGCCGAATACCAGGGAACATGACGGAGTAATTGAATGTGCGAGAAGAATCAGAACCCGGGCTTTGGGTATCGGAAGCAAAAAGGTGCCATGGTGGGCGAGCCAAGGGGGCTGACAAATGGATGCTGAACGTGGATGAGGAAACTTACAATGATCCTTATAATACGGCTCAAGCGAAACTCTGAAATTGTAACAACGGCTTTATTGTGAAATAGTTATCTATACCCAATGCTAAAGTAACGGAGTTAAACACCGGTTAATGATGAGTCTAGGGCTATTGTAGGTACCCTTCAGAGGAAAGCTGGCTATGAGAACATTAAACCTTCCACTTTGTAAGCTTCCATCCGCTTACTAATTTGTTGAGCTTTTCCTATGGCATTGAAAAAAATGCAATCTGTACGCTGAATTCTCATTTTCGGTTATCGGTGAGATGTGGTACTGGTGGAGGAATATCAGCTCTATCTACATTAAAATATACAGACACTTTCCAATAGCTGATATCTATGCACTAATCCATAGAGTTGCTTGGGGGTGGTTAAGATGGCAAGCAAGCCAGCCACTAAGAAAGCCTTTCATCATCGCACTCAGTTGGAAGCCCGAGACCAGGATAACACTATCCACAACCTGGCGATGATATCATTCCCCACTAGTTAGTGTAAACTCCATTTGTGATCCTTAACTCCGGACCAAGTCTGGTTAATAGGCCGGAAAGTGAGGGAAGTCGGGGCAATGCCGATCGTTTTGCCGGGATTTAGCCTAGATCGGATTATGCCAAACTCCGTTAATATTCACCCCGGGTTCCTCACAGCAGTACACGCTTTTGGCGACGGACTACCCCTGAATGTCTGGCTCTCAAATAATGACATCATCTTCAACGTGCAGAAAACAGTTATTCAGCGAAAAACACGGCAATGTCGAAGCCCTTCTGAACTACAAGGGTCTATGATTTCACAGCGTGCTCTGGATCAGATGCAGTGCCACGAAGAGCGATGCTAAATTTATTGACGCTTAAAGATTAGCCCCGTGTTGCGTCCTCGGAGGAGCATCTGATGCCGGCTCTTGCGTCTTGAAATTCTTGTTCGTGATGACAGAATCATTATCAATGCGAACACTTGCGGATTGTTTGTTGGCTTATCAAACACGCTAATTAGCAACCTGTTAGACGAGAAAAGCTTTATTCTGAGCTTCTTCAACCCTCAGATCTAGAATTGTACCGAATTCTTTCAGCTCAGAGTCGGTCCTATGCGTCGGAGTTCTTGACTAGATAAATTCATACAACTGACCAAAAATCGCATCTCATCAAACATGAGATAGTCGATCCACCTTCCATTATTTACACATCGTCACTTGGAAGTTGCTATCCATTTGACTACTCTATACTCCTATGAATAGCTTGAGGAGATCCCGTAATGAGACGGGGATGGACTCCCTGGTTCCGCCCTTGAAGGGGGCGCCTTGAAGACCAAGCCGAGAAAATTCTTAAGCGTCAGACTTTCTTCCCAAGCTTTCTCTATGGAAAGCCACTGCTGAACAGGCGGTCCTAGGATCGCGTTGACATAACAGTCAATGTTGACAAGGAGATTTCATTCGTCACCTTGGCGGAAGCCTACTTTCCTGCCTTGCAACCACCTGAGTCTTCACCTATTTTCTCATCTATCGCCGACATCACCAGAGCTTTCGTCATTCGCTTATTTTAAATTTAGTTGTGGCGGGTATGTTCAAGCTATCCTTTCTTGCCTTGCTTGACCACTACTACCAGACGGTATTATCAGAGTTTATCAACACCCTGAACAACTCCGTATCGGGAATAATCTTCCTTGGAACCGGAGAGCTGAAGGCTGGGGCTTCAGGTGTTGCCAGCGCCTTCATAGAACAGCTTTCGGTACAAGCAGCCGACTTCTCTATGATGGCCATTGCTCTTGTTGCTATCTCTTTGGTTATAAGCAGGCCTTTCCGGTTCTCAGTAGCAACCCACGTACTTGGTTATGTTTGATTTGGAAGCCCGAAGCCTGGCTAGCAGCTACTTCTTACCTTAGCCAGCCAACCCTTCATCCACTGAGCTTCAAATGTCGTGTTGGAAAAAGCTAGCATTATTTGTTTCTCTTTAATGTCCTTTTCACTTTCACCTCGGACAGCCGTAGGGGCCGAACAAAATTTATATTAGAAGAGACTGCAGCGTTCTTGCCTTCTAGACCCAACAAGAACTATCTAGTGTCAGGAATCATGTAGTACGTGGTTTTCTTTCCATTAGCAAACACCTGTTGTTCTGTGGATAGAGCTTTCATATGGTTAACGCTTTATTTTACGTTGAGATTGAGGTTGCGGATAAATATATCTTGCTTATTAGACGGCTCCTCTTTCCTTGCCATATGGGGCGCCCATTCCGGTTGCGAGCGGACGGGTTCCGCTGATGACCTCAGCCTAAAGCGGTTAGAACTTAGCTCTAGGAATAGAAATGGATTTCAGTGTGCTTGAGTATTGTCTCCAAGTTTATTGGTATCTTTTATCCAGATTCTGCCACACCATTGCCTGGCGTAACACAACTCGGAATATTTCCTTGAACTTGGTCTCATATCGGCCGCCCCTCTTCTGCCTCGCTACCCAGCCGTGCGTGGAGACCACAAGTCGTTAACGGGGGATGCTCGGAAATGAACATTTGGAATCATTCTACCTCTTCAAGGATTCCTATATCCGGCGTGACCAGCCCCACCATGTAGCTTAAAATCCAGCCACTAATATCAAGATCCGAGCGGCTTTTCGCGCTTGCGGATCAGGGGAGGAGCCAGCAACCGTCTGTTCTTGAGCAGATAGCAACGTGGCGGCGTTCAACACTCGGGGTTATTGCGGCATTAAAACGGGCGCTGCAGTTTATGCTTTGGAAATCGTAAGGATATTTTGATTTGTCAGCTGTAGATATCGTGATGCTGTGATTGCGGTGTCCAGTGAAGGGCGCACCAAAAGATCCGGTTTATATTACCCACGTTTGGGACACAGCCCAGGTTCATTCCGCAGCAATTGCAATCTGACCCTTTTTATCTCTTCCAGATATATCATGACGCAATACAACCGAATCGCTGTTTACGGTCATCGTGGCTGGGCTAGCTCCGCGATAGTGGACGCCCTCGCCGCCTCAAATGCTCCTGTGAAGGTGTTGTATCGTCCTGGATCTGATGTCGCGGGGCTGCCCTCCAATGTTACGAAAGTTGAGGTGGACGTGCAAAACCACGACGCCCTAGTTGCGGCATTACAGGATGTGGACATAATGATGTGGGTTCTAGTGACGATACTTTTGGCAGAAGCTAACCTCTTATAGCTCTCTTGTTGGCCATGAAGGTGTGACAAGGCAACAAGCTATCGTGAAGGCGATCCCTAGCACCAAAGTGCAACTGTTTTCCCCGTCCGACCTTGCAACCAGATACGATGAACAAGGCCTTCAAATCCCGGTGAACAAGAACAAGGATGACGTTGAAGCTGCAGCCAAAGCAGCGGGCATTGCGACTACGGTTGTCCTACCCGGCAACTTCGCAGAATTCGCACTAAACACGATGTCAGTATTGTTCTGACACCCAGGGCGTGTTTCAATCTACTAATGGCGTTGCAGGGCGATGGGGGTTGATAACGACGGAAACAAAATAATCTTTACTGGAAACTGTAGGGAAGAAAGACTGAACCTGTGGTGAGTTATTACAGTTGTTTTGTTTCATTACCAGGTGACAGACCGTGTTCTGCAAGCAGAAGCTAACAGTCACTTAGCACGAAGAGTTACATCGCTGCAGCATATGCATCAATCTTTACCAGCACACCAATTTCGCAACTCAAGAACCGCGCTATTGGTCTATCAGAATTGAAGGTCACTGGGGAGGAAGTCGCCTCTGCCCTAGAGAAAAAGCACGGGAAGGCACCCGAGGTATTCCGGCATAGTCAAAAGAAGGTCGATGCCGAAGTCGCCGATGGCTTGCGTGCTGGCCTCCCATTTACACTCGCATGGTACTGCCGCAAGATCTGGGCTACTGGCCAACAAGTGGATATGGTGGGAACGGATATCTGGGAGGTACCTGGTTATGTCAAGGCCAGCCTCGAAGAATTGATCGTTGGGGGGAAGCTGTGGCAGTACCGTGAGATGCCTCCACCTGTCCGCCAGTATTTTATCGCGACTTTTGTCAATGCTATCTAAGAAAGCGCAGATGTTTAGATACATTTGCACTGATTCTCTCCATTGGATGCTCTTCATATGTCTCCTGGACTTTTGTCAATATTCTAACATAGCAACGGTCGCCGAGTCTTCCCCAGGGCTGATCACTGTTATCAAGCCTCAATGCTGAGTTGTCCGGCACTTTCATTTCGTTCGCTCCTATAAGAGTAGTCACATTGGCTCAGACAACGTTGCTAGGGTAAACTCAAGGGCCGTTTCAGGACAAAGATAAATAGATATGTGTCTTATCATGACCTCTAGGTCAGTTCACTCTCTCCTCTGCTGTTTTTTACAATCCTACCGTTGTTTAAGAAACGAGGGTAATCTCCAAATTTAATACGCTGAATCCTGCTTTCTACCACTACTCTTTAAGAATTTCCTCCCACACTATAGTAAAGTGGTCAAGAAAGTCACGAAACGTCTTCGTCGGCTTCCAGCCAATCTCACGGGACAGATCAGCCCTAGATCTTGACCGAGATCCCCAGCCAAGCTCAATAATGTCAGGTCCCAAGGACCCAATCAGCTTTTCCGACCCTTCTTCAAGTGAAATCTGGCGTACTTCCTCGGTTGGTAAGACACCCAGCTCCTTTCCCGCTCTTGCAATGTGCTCGGATACTGCTCTCCAGGATTCATAGCCAGTCTCACTGAAATACACACCTTGCTTGTTTGACGGCAGGTCATCCCCTCTGAGAATCCGTGCAACGAACAGCTCGTACAGTAAACCCAGATCCTCGATGTGGACATGATTCCACTCTGATTCACCGGGGCCCACCACACTGACGTACTTGTCTTTGCATGCGGCACGGATAAGAGCTTCGATCTGCATGGACGTACGATTTATGAGCCCACTTCCCAAGCCGTAAATGGTAGGCGACATGATAATGTACGTTTTAATGCCTGTGCTCTCGCCGTACTCCATCACCGCGACGTCGGTTGTTCTTTGGGCAAACGGCTCTATGCTCTCGCGATATTTCTCATACTCGTAAATATTTTCCTTGTCGGAAAATACCCTCGTCTCAAGAAATCGCTGGCTTACTGGACAATCTGCCAGGCTACCTGTTCCCGAGGTCTGTCAAGGTTATTTAGTTGGCGTTGTATCGTGAAAGGTGAGAATGAACAAACCTGGATGAGATGGGTTTGTTGGCCTGTAGCCTCCTTCCGATCTTTGAGTCCATCGATGATGGCTTTTGCTACAGCAGAATGGAGTGTGCTCGCAGCATTTATCACAATGTCGTGACGAGCTGCAACTTCTCGCACGAGGTCGAGATCATCCAACCCAGAGAACTTCACCACGTTGACTCCCTGGCCTCGTAGAGCATTAATGTGTGATTCCTTCCGAACTAAGACAGTAAATTCGCATCCCTTTATCATTGGCTGGGAGGATTTTATCAACGTCGTAAGGATAGAACCCCCACTCAACCAAAGTCAGCACGAAGGAGGTCGAATACCGTGGGCCAGACTTACATGTAACCAGAGGCACCAAGAACTAATATCTTAGTGTTGCTCATTTCGAAAAGGACTATTGAGTCACCGATGGTAATTTGTCGAGTGGCTGGTGAATTGTGTCTCTGGTATACGCTGTGTGTACGTCTAATATGGCATGAGTAGAGGTTAAATGGTGAACTTAGAACAAGTGCTCGATTCTTGCACCGCTTTGAAATACCATTCCATTAATAATCCATAAGCAAACCGACAACGTTATTCTACCTGCACACGAGCCCCCGATGTGCCTGTGTCTATAAGAAGAGGCACCGGGCCGATTCAAGAGGGAATTAAAACCGTGGAATGTGGGCAAAACGAGTCCAACAGAAACTAGCTTTCGCCTCCCAGGGCGTGCGCTCCACTCAATTCCGAAGGATGTCCGGAGGTGTGGTGTCAGTTCCACCTAGTTGAAGAGATTAGGAACGCCTTGCGACCAAGAGAGATTGGGCTACTGAGCTGACAAATTGCCGTCCGGATATACGGAGTAATCGATCGGATCTACGTGATGGGGAGCTGAATTGTTTATTTCCACCACATCTGAAGATCATGAGCGTCTCCTTGGGTGTTTCAAATAAGTGCTACGTAGATAGGGTTAGAGAAAAAGGTGAGGAAAGGATCGTAAGCTAAGAGAGATTGGTAATCTCGAGAGAACGTTTGGCGATGGTCAACGTTACGCAGAGCAGGTTATGCTGTCCATTGGATTCTGACATGGGCTGATAGTGGGCCCTTAAGCTATTCGCATTAACAATCAGAAAGACTTCGTCGTTTATAAAGCATCAAGGTTTGTAGGCCCAAAATGCTTTTCATCAGCCGTCAAATCACTTCCCGTTCCTATCAAGACTACTCTTAGTTTCCGATCTTTACTACAACTTGCAAACCTCTCTTCGATTCACAATCAACCATGAGTGATCGCGTCCAGAGATATACTTTCCCGGCTTCCAAGGCCCCAGCAACCATTGATCAGCTGGCTCCCCTCACCAACGTCGCTGCCGCCGGGGCCCCCTTCTTTACTCCGGATCAAAGCCCTCCCGTGGGGACAGCGCTGAAAGTCCAGCCAAATGGCAAGCCCACGCCTAAACTCTTCACCCCACTGAAGATCCGCGGTGTAACGATGGCGAACCGAATCTGGGTGAGCCCGATGTGCATGTATAGCGCACACGAGGGGTTTCACACGCCCTGGCACCTAGCTCACTATGGCAGCTTGGCTCAGCGAGGAGTAAGTAACTCTTCAACTGGGACTTGGAAGCACGAATCTGACAGAAACACAGCCAGGCCTTTTGATGATTGAGGCTACGGCCGTCCAGGCCAACGGACGTATCACCCCTGAGGACTCTGGAATTTGGCTTGATGCCCACGTGGAGCACCTGAGAAAGACGGTCGACCTGGCTCATAGTCAAAATGCCCTGATGGCCATCCAACTCGGTCATGCCGGGCGAAAGGCGTCCACGGTCGCTCCGTGGATCTCGGGTGGAATTTGTGCGCCTTCAGAACTTCACGGATGGCCAGATGATGTTGTGGGGCCCACTGATGAACCATGGAGCGAAACCTTCGCGACACCTCGCTCCATGACACTGGCAGAGATCAAGAAGTTGAAAGATGACTTTGCCAGCGGCGCGAAGAGAGCCATAGCTGCTGGCTTCGATGTTCTCGAACTCCATTTTGCCCACGGCTACCTCGTTGCCACGTTTTTGACCCCGGCAGTCAACAAGCGAACAGATGAGTATGGAGGAAGCTTTGAGAACCGAACTCGTCTCGCCCTCGAAATCGTGGATGAGGTCAGAGCAGTTATGCCTGATACCATGCCGCTTTTTGTTCGTATCAGCGCCACCGACTGGCTTGATACTAACCCTGAATACAAGGGTGAAAGTTGGACGATTGATCAGAGTATCAAGCTGGCCTCCTTGCTTGCAGAGCGCGGCGTCGACGTTCTCGATGTCTCCACCGCAGGAAACCACCCAATGCAGAAGATCACTAATGGCCCGGGATACCAGGCTCCCTTCGCAAAACTCATCAAGAAAGCCGTGGGGGACAAGATGCTTGTCAGTACTGTTGGCAGTATTAAGACAGGTAATGTGGCAGAGGGCCTCATTGTTGGAGGAAAGGATGAAGACGACACCCCGCTGGATCTCGTTGGGTCGGGTCGCCTGTTTCTGAAAAATCCAGGTTTGGTCTGGGCTTGGGCTGAGGATCTTGATGTTTCTATCCATACCTCTCATCAGTTTGGTTGGGGCTTCGGTGGGAGAGCGACGAAGAAGATTGATGTTTTGAAAGCACTACTTAGTGAGTAGTTGTTTTGAAAGTTAGGCAGATTTCAGTACCTTGGGCTAGTTTTCTTTGTTTTTAAGAGTGCTAATTTAGCAAACTCATAATTATACATTAGGGTGCTGATGTGAGACGTGGCTTACACTACCTGTTCCTTAAATCTCTAGCAAGCTTAAGACAAATTTATGGGGAGCTTTGGATTCTAAAACAGCTTGCTCATTTAGTATTTACGAGTCAACAAAGCTGATCCATCATTTAAACATATTGGTCTAAAGCGCACCTAGCATCTAATAGAACCCAACTCAATACCATCCTCATCATTATTCTTCCGTCGCAGATCTTCCATGTAGCGCCACAAAATAGGTTGAAGACGCTGGGCCCATTTGTTCAGTATAGCAAACGCGATAAACCAAATAATGAAGGAGAAAATAGAGACCGTGGCAATGAATGACCCAAAGGTCAGATCTGAGAAAGGAATACTTGCTCGCGGCATACCCATAAAACTAGTAGCAAGAAGTACAGGAGAGAAGCACTAAGACGGGGTTTCAGTTTTTGAATTAGGTTCACGATGAAGGGGTATACTCACGACGAGTAGGATAGCAGTCAACCTGTTCATTGAGTTAGCACTACCATGCTGGTCGTAGAGAAGAAGTGTGGTCCGACGAAGACTCAGCACAACTTCCAACTATAAGAAGTCAGTTTTAATGTCATACATAGAATTTGCAATAGACTTACGTCCTTCCTAAAGTCTTCGCAGCGCTCACTCATTTTTCTTAGAGTTCTCTCTTTCATCTTGAGCTCCCGGACGCATTGTTCAACTTGCATCCAGTCCCCGAAATGATCGATCTTAGTGTCTTCTGCTAAACCTTCGCCCGTGAAGTAGCAAAAGTCACTCTCTACAAACCTTTGCAACTCCAGGTTTGTATTTGATAGGGTATGTTGCAATAACTTTACAACATCAAGACATTGGAATACCCAGTCATATGAGTTCGGATCGGGCATTGTCTGGCTGGCACGGTGTGAGGCCACAAGCCCTTTACCAGAGGTCTAATAACTGTTAGCAACAATTATCGAATTTCCAGAGTCTCTAGATTCCTCACACGCTGCTCAATCTTTTCCTGCAGCCGGTAAATTGATTCTGCCCACTACACGTCAATCCAAGCCAAACGTACACACAGCACTTTCATGAAGTAAAGCCTCGGATCTAGAAACGGCAGAGTCATGTCGAACTTGCTAAGAAGTAGAGGATCGGGCTGACAATATTCGTACTCATCCCGCTCCTCGTATGTAGAAAGGTCATCGTCACTCAGCGATTCGGACGGGTTGTCGACAAAGCAGTACGCGATCCACCTCGAATTTGACTGCCCTGTAACTGCACACGAGATGTGGGCCGCATACAAAAAGTCCGACACCATCGGTGAGGGCTTTGCATCTAGAAAAGAAAGATCTATGTTTGCTCTCAGAGGGCTGCCGTCTGCTCGTCGTCTTGGATCGTGGGCTCGCTTATGGATCAAACTCCTGGACCAGAAGAAGAAAGGTAGGTGAAACTCGAGCTTATAGCAAAGGGGATCCTAAAGCCTCTTTAGCCGGGAAAATTGCTCAAAACTCAAACACGAGGGCTCTTACCCAAGCTGAAACTCGCAGCAGCGATTGAAAAGTCAAATGCTTTGCAATTACCGGTGCCAGTAATTCGCACTCCGTCCGAGAAGCCGTTGCGACTAGAGCCGTGAGGCTCCATCGATTCGGATTCGGGATGAATCTAGGCATAAGCTCAGTTTTCTGTATGTTCTTAGACAGGTTCGTCACACCCATACACTAGTCTCCTATGACCTTCATCTCTCTTGGCATGTCCTGAAGAATCAGCCATTATTGCCGGAGAGTCTGCTCTCGCTGAGACCTTCTTCGCCCAGTGAGTCTGGAGAGTTGTCAGTTATACATTCGGCTATCGAGGAATCAAAGGGTATTCCTTGCCGACTCCTTGAGCGCACAATAAAGACCATGTGCTGATATAGGGAGGCCGTTGCCTATTCTGGCTTCAAAGTTCCGATCACTGGACCACTCGTGCGTTAAAGCAGCAAGCCATTGGGTGCAGTCGTTGCCTGGAAATAAAAGTTGGTGCAGGGTGTCCTCGTTGACAAACATCTCCAGCTCCGCAACTTCAAAGTCGCAATGTGGTGTTTTAAAGAGGAACAGGTGGCTCATGACAAAATAATCGAATATTAGTGACATGGATGGGCACTCATCTGAAATTAAGCGTTTGTCTTCAAAATAAATAGGATTCCACATTTTGCCATGTATTTTAGATGTTTGCTCGACTGGATCTCCCAAAATATGAGCTCTGCTTTGCCGTTGTTGGGGGGGATTGCGGTCCAAATCGAATTTTTCCCTTAGAAATCGGTTGAACAGTGTATCTTCGCGGCAATCAACGGGCCTCTTAGTTCCTTTCCTCTTTCTCTGTCGATGGATCGTGGCGTTAGTCCTTTGTCGACTAGGCTTGGCAGTCCGCATTGGGGACTTCTGAATCTTGGAATCAGATGCGATTGTGACCTCTTCATTTGAACGAGCTTCGAAGTCTTCGAAGAGGTCTGTTCCAGGAACCACGTATGCTATTCTGGTCCCGGGGCATCCGCTGACCACATGACCATAAAAGTCTCCAGATTTCTCATCCACGACGATCGCCCCGGAGTCTCCTTCAGCAACGACGCCGTCCAATTGGACTACGTGGAGTCTCTGAAGTTGGTACTTGTCTGCTGTGCCAAGAAAAGTAGTTCCTGGGATCAACACGCCCTTCAACACACCACTAGAGCCAGTGACTGCGATGATTTACCTCTCATCATGCTCAATGGCAGCAACTTGCCGAACCGAAAGCTTCGTTGAGCTGTTGCCCAAAACGACATGTATCTCGTTGGGTGGAGATGAGATTGAAGGCTGTTCAACCGATACCAACGCGTAATCAAGGTTCGGACGGGAGCCGTCTCGGGAATGCAAAGCGATTGTGCCCACCTTAGTCTGAGGCGGAGACTCTGGAGCTGGATCTGAAGCGAGCCAGGGCTGACTGACGACAGTCTCGGCAGTAGCTGGTGACATTATGCCTTCATAGTGAATGTTTGATACGCTGATCTCTGTTTCTGTCTCAAACCAGTCCAAGTCAGATAGATCGTGGAAGGACATGCTGGCTCGCCGCATATTTTTCTCAAACGCCGAAACATCGTCATCATCCGATTCGCTTTCGCTGTCGCCATCAATCGAACAGGCATCTGGGTCCATATTCAAGGGATTGTCCTGAGAATAGGTCTTGATGTCGCTAACATGACCGACGGTGAGCTGGTAAAACTGTCGGCCAACTGAAACCACCACTCCACCGGTAGAATAGCCATAGCCTTCAGGAGCATGTGGATGAGCTATGAATAGGAGTCTTCCAATTTCTGCGAGCTTTGTTGTTGCCCAAACTTCCAGTGGGGGTTCTGGCGTGGAATCTGCTTCCATCTCCGATGCCTTTGATGCCAGTTTTCGATTAGGGACTGATTGCTCAAGCGGGTAGTCGTTTGACCCAAGTGCAAACGAGGGATTGCTTTTGAGGATCAAGCTGTTGCGCAAGGACGCTTTGGCTTCTCGCCGCACTGATGCGTCAACGCAGCAGACCATGATAGTTGGGCGACAAGCGTCTTCATTTTTGCCGATCATGTATACCCGAATGTATATCTCCGTGTGTTGAAGGTCGACATTCCTCATTATTGTCTCGATCTCCGGCTGAATGTCCCGGTCGAATTCTTCCATGGCATGGCCTTGCATGAACCAAGCCCGCTTGCGTCCAAGCCTTGTTGTCTGAATCTCACGCCCGCATGACTGTTTCGCATCAGGCCACTGAGGCCGAGTGAGAGGCATCGTTCTCAGCCAGAGGTCGATCGTTCCATAGGTTTCATTGGCAGAGCTTGATGAGTCCTGGTCTTGGTTTGCGAAAAGAAAATCGACTGCGTAAAGGAGAGAGCAAGGCTTTGCTTGTTGAAGTACACCGTCTCGTTGTCGGTGTGAGATCAACGTGTGAAAGTCAGGTAGGAGCAAAGACGCCTCAGTGACTCATCTCTGCAACTCATCTCTGCCCTTTCATACACGTGTACTCCGTAGCCTATGACGAAAACAATTGGTTGGAAATACCAGTAAAAGGCAGCTGAGTAAGATTTTAAAGCACGTAAGATTGAATTCGCATAACAATTGGTCGCACCTTGCCGTTGTGGCTTGCATTGGGTGGCCTCAGAATCGGGGAAGTCTGCCTTGGCCGTCAGATCACGCGTAGAAATATACATCGGGCGTACTTGGGCACAGACTGTAATTTTGACGAGTGCCTAACCATCAAATTCAGTGGACGAGTCATATAATACTTGAATAGGAGTTCGGATAAGCAATACTGTCATAATCTATCTTGTTGCTTATTTGAGACTGCGCATGACCATTATTTCGATTCAAATACGGCCTCTCGTTTTTGGCAAGGGAGATGGAACTTGGTCAGCTCGGCGTATCGGCAACCTCTGGTTCGAAGAACTTGGTCCAGTTGTTATGGAGCTTATTTTCTCCAAACGACAGACTCATCAACGGCGATTCCATCCGCGAGCTGCACCACTATGCCTATCTCGAATACTGCGAACTACAGTGGGCTTTAACGGCAGCCAATGGCGATGGTAAATATGTCGCGTTGAAAACTCGGGAAGACACAAATAAATTGGCTCAGAAGCTCCAGAAAGGCTGGTCTTACGATGATCTCTTACAAGAGATCCAGGATACTTGTGGTGGCAATGAGTCAAAAGAGGCGTGTCAAACGTCTCTTGACTTGGCCGCGAGACTCTTGTTAATGCTCAGAATCGGCAAAGTCAACAATCAGTTCCTGCATCGGCGTTGTCTGGTCTGGAGAAAAAGCTCACTACAGGATTTCGTCAGTGGGTATTTTGGGGATACTCCCAAGTTGCGCGTTCATGATTTTAAGTTGCCAAAGTCATTCAACGGGTGGAGTTTGGAAACCATTGGGGGCATCAAAATTATCTTCACCGACAATCTCGCTGATCATCTACTACTCGCCGACGACGATTCAAAGGTGTTTATCTTTGACCATGCATCTTTCCTAGAGTGTCACAGACTCGGAGGGTAAGCAGAATCTAGACCGCCAATTGAGAATGGCACGCGCTAAAGCCGTGTCAGAGAAAGGTCTATTCTCCCATCAGGGTTGGCTCATGAGACCCTCCGAACCCTGGCTTTACTGTTTCCTCAGTCCATAGCCAATGGCACAGCTCATTCAAGGACATCAAGACACTCTTGGTTTCGCCGGCTCTGCGACCAAGATAACCGTACTGTCGATGACAGATTAGGTAGATGTGGCAATCTACATGCAGAGGATCGCCAGATTGAGAACTTCGAGTTTTGGAGAGACCGCATCATCATTCTCAAGCAAGCGTATGACGAAGCAACACCAAGCACGCTGACTCAATTCTGGTATGACAGACGCAATGGAGTACAGTGGTATACCTTTTGGGCGGCCATCTTGGTTCTGATTCTCACCTTTATGTTTGGAGTGTTGCAATGCATCGAGAGTGGATATCAGGCTTGGAAGTCGTGATTTAGGGGACGCTGAATGAGTAGAAGACACCAATGATACCGTCATGATCCTTTTATTGCAGTCATCAGCTTGCAGTCTAAAGTTGCGCTCTTGTGTTTCGATTGTCGGACTCACCACGTGCCTCAAAAGTCATCACGTAACATCGAGACTACATCATTCCTCAAGTGTAATCACGGCTTGGATCGGCGACGGTTGGTCCGTAGCTGCCGTGTTGAGAGCTGCACCCCGCGTTTGGTGACGAATGACGGGTGAGACAATACGTCAGCATTTGCCATTGCAGCTGTTTTAGTACTACTGACGGCTTGCCCGAGAGCTCAATTGCCTTTTCGATTCTGACTCCCTTTTTCTCTCCTTAATCATTCCCACAAACTCCTCATCACGAACAATTCCGCCGTCATGCCTGACGCAGTCGAAATCACGTTGCCCAATGGGCTGAAGTATCAGCAGCCAACAGGCCTGTTCATCGACAACACCTTCGTCCCCGCCTTCGGAGAGAAGTTCGCCGTCATCAACCCCGCGTACGTCTGTCCAACGAGAATCCAAGCCATGGTTACTCCTTTAACAGCACCGCTAAGAAATATCCCGAAATAACAGGACGAACGAAGAAATAATTTCCCTGCCAGGAGCCTCTGAGGGAGACGTCAACGTTGCTGTCGCCGCTGCTCGTCGAGCTTTTGAAGGCAAATGGTCGGAGCTGGCGGCCGTCGATCGAGGTGCCTACCTGTACAAGATTTCCGAGCTGATTGATCGGGATCGGAAGCTTCTCGCCAGTATTGATGCTTTCGACAATGGCAAGGTAGGTCTTACATATCCTAGGCTTGGCTTGTACAGACAGAATGGCTAACTTTGCTCCTCTGTAGACATACGCCGCCGCTTTCGAGGGCGATCTCGACGAGTCCTACAATGTCTTCCGATACTACGCCGGTGCCGCAGACAAGATCACCGGGCGCACAATCGAGACGTCGCCAGCCAAGCTGGCATATGTTTTGCAAGAACCCCTCGGGGTCTGTGGCCAGATTATTCCTTGGTACGTGTCGTGGTAATCCGCTTAGGACTTGATTAGGATCTCCCATTCCTAACCGCATTCCAGGAACTTCCCCTTCATGATGCTCGCCTGGAAAGTCGCCCCAGCTCTCGCTTGCGGAAACACCGTCATTCTGAAACCCGCCGAGCAGACTCCTCTATCTGCCCTGTACTTTGGAAACCTCGTCATCGAAGCTGGGCTTCCTCCAGGCGTCGTCAACATTATCCCTGGACTCGGCTCCGTCGCCGGCAAGGCCCTCGCTGGGCATATGGACGTGGACAAGATCGCCTTCACGGGCAGCACTAACACCGGTCGGGCGATCATGAAGGCTGCAGCCAATAATCTCAAGAACATCACACTTGAGTGTGGTGGCAAGAGCCCGAGCATCGTGTTCGAGGATGCAGACATTGATCAAGCTGTGAAGTGGTGCCATTCCGGTATCATGGATAATCAGGGACAGGTAGGTCTTCCATGGGAATAACTAGAACGGGTATACTTAGTCTGCTCCAGGTCTGCACATCAACATCGCGGATTTACGTCCATGAGGCTGTCTACGAAGACTTTCTCAAGCGATTCGTCGAGATCACCAAGGAAAACGCAAAAGTTGGAGATCCATTCCACGAGGGCACCTGGCAGGGTCCGCAGATCTCGCAACCTCAGTATGACAAGATCTTGTCGTACATCGACGAGGGTAAATCTTCTGGAGCCCGCCTCCTCCACGGTGGTGCCAAACACGGCTCTAAGGGCCTCTTTATCGAGCCCACCGTCTTTGCAGATGTAAGTGCAGTCTGTTTCAGGAACTACGTTAAGTCAACATCAGCTAACCTACTACGAAGACAACCGAGGACATGAAGATAGTCCAGGAGGAAATCTTCGGCCCCGTAGTTGCCATCGCTAAATTCAGCACTGAGGCCGAGGTCATCGCCAAAGCCAACGACACCGCATATGGCCTCGCCGCCGCGCTCTTCACTAAGAAGATCTCCAAGGCACACAAGGTAGCCCGCAAATTGCAGGCAGGCATGGTGTGGATCAACTCGTCGGGCGACTCGCACTTTGGCATCCCGTTCGGCGGGTACAAGTCTTCGGGTATCGGACGTGAGCTGGGCCAGTATGCGCTGGATGCATACACGCAGTCCAAGGCGATCCACGTCAACTTAGGCAGCAAGCTTTGAAGGGTGGCATTGGGCTGGAGGCGTTTGTAACTGGCAGTGGCTGTGGCTTATGGGTGGATGTTAATCAGTAAGCGGAGAGATTGCCAAACCATTAGCAGGTTCTTGACCTCTTCTTCTTTAAGTGTTATGCCAACCCTTTTTCCTTCCGATAATTCCTAGCAGACATGTCGGGAGATTGGGCTATTATCTCTACTTATAGCTCACTTCGGATATTGCGGCAATGGTATCCATGAAGCGAAATGGCCAAGTTTCAACCCTGTTGATCTGCTCCAGGTTCACCTCTCTCTCCTAGAGAATTAAACTACATAGCCGAAGCTATCAGCCGAGAAGGTGTGCGTGGAGCCTCGAGACCCTTTATGCAGAGGTCTCTCTTGGGATCATCCCAAATGCAGCATGTCACTAGCTCCGGGTGTCGTGTAGTAGGCTGTGATGGGGTCTAGAACCTAGATAGATCGTCCCGCTTATCTTGACGATCTCTAATCATGTCCCGAAATCCAGATTGAGCGTCGGTGGCGTTGCAGCCGTCAGGCTTGAGCTATCACAGGGACAACGGCCTCGGCGAAGCTCATGTTTGCTTATTCGGTACGCCGATGCCAAGCTGCATTTAGATAGTTACCAAGTGGTGATTGATAGTCGTACCAATGATTCAGTGGCACGCTAGACTTGTTTCTTTTCTTGTTTGAATCCTTGTAGTTGCGGATAATACTACTCTGAACCAGTAGCCAAAGACGAAGTGGCAAGGGTACCATTCAATCATACCCCGCATGTGGGATTCGCCCAATACGTTCATAGGTGAAAAACAGCCTGATGTCTCCTCACGGAGGTTCGTTAGCTCACTCGGGATGGGGTCGTGCCGCGCCGAGACTGGAGAATTGTAACCGCGGAATCGATCCCGGTGTCAGACTCGACACCATCCACGGGTAGCGTATTTAGCTTGATCTAATAGAGGAAGTTGTTGACAGTCGACAAGATACGGTTCATGATCAAGCAGGGCTAGCATCTAGTGGAGGTTAAAAAAAATAGCTCCCATCCTTGTGCCAATGAATTAACACGAACCTAGAAATTAGTTAAAAGGCGTATACGGGCCGCAACTGAATGGGAAGTCATATTTGGTACATAATCCAGTCAAGGACCTTAACATCAACAAATCAGTGTCTTCGTCGTATTATCTTCTTACTTGTCCTTTCCTGCTTCCGTCACACGCTCATCACCTCCCGCCCCATAGTGATGACCGAGTAATGAATCAAGACCTAGGAGCAACGTGCTCTTCTTTGTTACAGCATCCCTCAATTCCCCGTGTGAACTTCCGAGCTTCATGAGCATTGTATGCGTGAATCAGAGAGCAGCCACAGTCCGTGTGTTCCAGGAGCAGCACCTTGTTGTGGTGAACCTCAGAGGTCAAGTCGGCCGCGCATTGAGTCAACCTGGAGTGTTCTTCCTCCAGTCTCCACATGTCATACTTGAGTCCTTGCGACGCTGTATTCTTCTTGGCCCGAGATTTGTGTGCTGCAATGCTATTTCTACTTCGTCCCTGTTTCGTACCTGTTCTTCCACCCTGTTTGACCCGGGAATCGTTGACGAAGCTGTCGTCATCATTGTACCGACTGCTTGAAGATTCTGTGATTTCCATCGCCTCCCTGTTGGTGTATTCATCTCGGGAGGGGCTGCGGTTCGTGGGTTCGTGTACCGAATGTCCGCTCGAGCGGTGTTTGGGTTTTCTTCGCGGGTTCTTGGCCATCGAGGGTTGTGGTGGATCTTCAACCAGAGTTGGGTATAGTTCGTCAGGAAGCTCGAGTCTTAAAGTCGAAGGCAATGCGATGGATTCAGTAATAGACCTGAAGGCGCCGTAATCGTCTGGTGATATGGTATCCAGCCCAGTTACAAAGCCACCAACCGAATTGTCGGCATAGGCATGGGCACTGGTGAGAATGGCACTGTCTTCAGGTGGAACAAAGAGACCCAAGCTGCGATCCTCTGGAAGGTCAAGAGATGGACCAAACGCACCGAAATATGGGATTTCGGGAATGAAGCCTTCATCTATGCCGTATGAGTGATAGACCTCTGGAGGAGATGATTAGTCTGGACACTTGCAGAAGCATGAGAAGCATGAGAAAGCCGGCCACCTGCGTGTAGTCCGGACACAGCGTGCGGCTGGTACTTGGACATCTTGGTGGTGCACTGGTGTTTGCATGGGCTGAAAATGATGCTCTTTGGAATGGCAATTGGTAGTTGGATACGGCAAAGAGGGTGCCCCGTGAACAAGTTGGTGTCAAAGGGCAGTCGGGTTCTAAGAATAACGCTGTAAGCAGAACCCCCAAAGTCGGCGGACCGGTCAATGCTGGCTCTTGGTTATACTGTCATTGTCGGGCTGGATGGATGCAGCCAAGATAGAGAGAACAAGCTGCAAAAGAAGGGGGCAAACGGAGATTGTTTGGTTGCCTTTTTGAGAACATGCTCGGCCTGCAAGTGGAATTATATAGGGACAGTTTCGTCACAAGGCGCTGGTTGTTGGGATGCGGAATCCGTTGTCATAAACGATGTCCTTCACCGGGAATGGCGTGACTCCCGCCTCGTTGGGCGTTGATTTGACGGGCTGGTTGGGCACACGTAGACTGCCACGACGATGTGACGTCGTTTGCATGTCGCGATCCTGGAGCGATGGGCATTTCCTCCAGATCGCGAAGCGTTGAAACAGCTTTACTGCGTTGTACCTTGTTTCTTTTCTGCACTTCGTGACCCAACGGTCAATCATTTCCCTCTTCGCAGTGGCTTTGGCCTGAGCTGTCATTCAATTATGCAAGGAGGTTATGGGGGCTGAAAGTTGCCACCCACCCGAGTCGAAATACAGGAGTGGTGACCCCTCTCGGGGAAACCCTTCCCCGATGTTCAAACCTGCAGTTGTCATGCGGGTCTTAACGGGCAAGGATCCAGATATTCTGGTATTGGGGGATATTGAGGTTTGCTTTGCGGACAATGTCATTATCTAGCGTTCACGGCGATTACATGTTCCTCGTTGGCCTTCTCAGCTTCCAATACCAAAGATGATGAGAACTCGTTATGCATCTGTAGAAATCACGACTCGCCCCATGTAAAACTTTTGTTTTGTACGCACGGGGTACATGGCCTTTTAGCTTCAATCCTCTCTTTAACCTAGCATTACCCAACAGTTTCATCATTTAGCTGTGCCTTGAGTTTTTTTCAGTTTCTTTGTAGTTCTCCGTTCTATGACGAGGACGAAAGGCCAGCCTGCAACGCTAGCCAAAAGAGTTGCGTCCTATTTCACCGTGCATGTTCTAGAACGCCGTCTTGCTCCTAACTCGCCAGCTGCTAAGCCACACAACGTCGCCTAATACTTTATCAAGCTCAGCTCAGCCACTCCAAGAAATGTTCCAGGACAAGCAAGACACGGCGGAGGAGACTGTCCATGTTCCAGCCCAGTCCATTACACAGCTCTCCACATGTTCTCCTGTCTATTTTTTTTCTTTGTTATACTACTTCATTCCCACGCATATGGGCGTCTTACATCTTGTTAGCGTCTTAGCTTCTTGTGATTGTGACACACAACTTGGTAGTATCTTGCTCTTTGCGCATACCTATACCACTAGTAGATAGATAAGAGCTCTTCTGAAGTCATGTCCAAGCACCCGGGACATGAACATTCGTCCTCAGATAGGAAGCATCAATATTTGAGTGATATTGAAATTAAATTACGCTATACATAGAAAGACTTAGGCAAGACATCTCATCGCTTTGGGCAATCATCCTATCAGTGCAGCCCAGTCCCTATTACACCCTACATAAACACAGCTCCTCATTTATCACGCCATCTCATAGCTTCGCAGCGTCTGCTCCGGAGTAGATACAGACTCCACATTCAGCCCATTCTTCTCAGGGTCGGTAGAGAAAAGGGGTCTAGAATCAGCCTCGTTGAACACTTTCCTCAAGTTTCCCTCGGCCTCCGCTAGACCCTGCTGCTGGGCCTGCTGGAACTGCTGGAACAGTTGGAACTGCTGGAATTTCTGCATTGAAGCAGAAGCAGCCGGCATCTCGTGCACTTTCTTCTCATCGAAGCTAGTGTCGTTGATGGGCTTCGAACCGGCTTCAGTGAATACCTTGCCTGCGCTGCCTTCCACCTCAGAAGCAGCCTGTTGCTGAGACTGTTGGAACTGCTGGAACTTCTGGAATTGCTCAAACTGCTTCAATGTCAAGGCTGCGGCCGGCATCTCGTGCGCCTTCTTTCCGTCAAAGACGGCATGGGGAACGGGCTTCGAGTCGGCCTCGTTGAATACCTTGCCTACGCTACCCTCCACCTCAGCAACGGGTCGTTGTTGAAGGTTTTGAGTTGGTTGGGTCTTCTGGCTTTGTTGGAACGCTTGGAACTGCTGAAACTGCTGGAATTGCTGCGCCTGGGTGCTGGTAGGGGCGATTGGGATGGAATCCGCCTCGGTGAAGACCTTGCCTACACTACCTTCCATCTCGGTGGCAGCCTTCTGTTGAGATTCCTGACGCTGAACTGAGTCTTGGACTAACCGCGTGTGAGACGTCTTCTCCTGGGTGTTGACAGCGCCAACAGGTTTGGAGTCGATCTCGTTAAAGACTTTACCCAGGCTGCCCTCTACTTCCATAGCGCCTTGTCGTTGACACTCTTTGCGTTGGACTGAATGATCAGGCGATTGCACATACGATACCTCCTCTTGGTTGCTGGCAGGGGCAATGGGCGTAGAATCAGCCTCGGTGAACACATTACCCGAGCTTCCTTCTACCTCCGTAACACCTTGCTGTTGGGATTGTTGGTGCTGGATTTGAGGCGGGCTTGGACTGGTCTGTCCATATACAGGCTTCGAGTCAACTTCGGTGAAGACATTGCCCGAACTGCCTTCTACCTCAGTGAGGCCTTGCCCTTGGGTTTGTCGGAGATGAAGGGTGGAGCTTGGGATTGCCTGTCCAGAATATGACTTTTCTTGGGAGCCAGTAGGGGGAACACGTTTGGAATCAGCCTCGTTAAAGACCGCGCCCGAACTACCCTTCAATTCCGTGACATCCTCTTTGGCATTGTGGTAAGGGACTGAGCCCGGAAGCCCCTGTCCGTAGTTGTCCATTTCTTGAGTAATGTTGGTAGAAGCGATAGGCTTGGAGTCAACCTCGGTGAAGGCCTTACCCGAGCTACCTTCAACCTCATTGATGCCTTGTTGGGGTTTCTGGGAGTTGTGGGACTGCTGGAATTGGGGAACGGGACTTGGAACGGTGTGTCCATTGTATGTATTCGCCTGGGCACTGGTGGATGAGATAGGCTTTGAGTCGACCTCGGTGAATACCTTGCCCGAGCTCCCTTCAACCTCAGTGAAACTGGGTTGTTGGAACTGCTGGAAGTTCTGGGCAGGGCTCGAAGACGAAGACAACTGTGTCTTATACGCGTTGTCTTGAGTACCACCCGGGGCGATAGGCTTAGAATCAGCCTCGGTGAAGATCGTCCCCGGATTGCCGTTCACCTCCGCGACGTTCAGGCGCTGGGGTTGATGGACTGCACTTGAGACAGCCTGAGTATGGTACGTGTTGTTGTTTTCGATGCTAGCGCTTGCGATGAGTTTCGAATCGACCTCAGTGAAGACATTTCCTGGACTACCGTTGACCTCGGCGACGCCCAGTTGCTGGGATTGATGAATTGGACTTGAGGCCGGCTGGGTATGGTGTGTCTTGTTGGTGGCGATACTGGTGTTTGTGATGGGTTTCGAATCGACCTCGGTGAAGACTTTGCCTGAACCACTCTCCGCTTCAGAAAGACCTCGCTGTTGGAACTGGTGGTTTGGAATTGGAGAATTTTGGTTATAATACGGCTTGTCGCTATTGTTGTCGATGCTAACGTTCGTAATAGGTTTCGAATCGACCTCGGTAAAGACCTTACCCGAGCTACCCTCCGCTTCCGAAGGGCCCTGTTGTTGCGGTTGTCGGAACTGGTGATCGGGGCTTGGAGACGTCTGCGTGGGATACGTCTTGTTCTCGTTAACACCGCTACTCAAGATAGGCACAGCGGCGTGGCGTTGGGATTGGTGACTCAGAACTGAAGAGTTCTGGGCATATGACATGTTGTTGTTATTATTGTTGTTGCCGATGCTAGTGCTCGTGACAGGCTTCGAATCGACTTCGGCGAAAACTTTGCCAGAGCTTCCCACAGCCTCGGAGAGACCGTGTTGCTGCGGTTGCTGCATCCAAGCTTGAGTCTTTTGGAGGGTGCTTGTTCCGCCAATGCTGGTTCCCAGTTGTTGATGTTGATGTTGATGCTGGTGCTGCTGCTGCTGTTGATGTTGCTGCTGTTGGTGCTGCTGGTATTGATGGTCTGTCCCAGGAGTTGTCTGCGAATAAGACCCGTTCTTCCCATCAAAGCCAGCGCCCACAGCTGGCATGCCACTCTGCTGCGGGAGCTGCTGAAAGTGCTGGCTCGAACCCGGATCCATCTGCGCGTAATACGCATCATGTCCGTCGTTGCCAGCGCCGATGACTCCCTGTTGTTGAGGCTGCTGGAACTCAGAGTTCGGAACTTGAGAAGTCTGCGCGTAGTACCCGCCGTTTCCACCATTGTTAGTACCCATGGCGAGCACACCGTTCTGCTGGTGGTCAGAACCAGAGGTCGTCTGCGTGTAGAACCCATTCATCCCAACACCCGTGACAGGCTTCGAATCCGCCTCGGTAAACACCTTGCCGGCGCTGCCTTCCATCTCAGTCGGTCTCTGCTGCTGAACAGAAACCGGCGTCGTCTGCGTGTAGTAGCCCTTCTTCTCATCGACGCCGTTCCCAGGCCTCGATTCACTCAAGCCGGTTTCAACGCCCCCCAAACCCGGCCCATTTCCTCCCTCGGCTGGAGGAGCAGCCGCCTTCTGCCCGCGCCGCTTGAAGCAGCAGAAGCCCACGAAGAGGAAGCCGATGACGGCAATACCGCCGACCACGCCGCCGGCGATGGCGCCCACGGGGGCAGCTTTCTCACCCGAGGCCTTCGTCGAGGACTCGGCGTCGCTCGAGGAGGTGCTGGAGGCGCCGCCGCTGCCGCTCGCCGACGCGCTGTCAGAGGTGCTATTAGAAGAGTCCGGGATGCTCAGGGTGTAGATCTTGGCGCCGTTGGTACAGCAGCCCGAGCCACTCGAGGGACAGCAGTACTTGTTCTCGCCGCATTTCTCCACGGCGAGCCAGTTGTTGGGGTCTTCTGTAAAGGGTGTGAGCATCGAGTCAAGCACCATCCTCCCCAAGACACAAGTCCACAGAACCACTTACCGTTCATACACACATGTGGACAGTTGGACCAGTCCTGGTTCGCACACGCAGCACGGTAGTACTCATGTTTCTCCGGCTGGCTGCACAGCCCATTCTCCAAGCAGACGTCGCCCTCGCCAAAGTAGCAGCACGTCGAGAAGGTCGTCTTCGTGTCGCCGCACGGCTGGTAATTGTAGTCGGTCGGCTTGCTGCCGTCGGCGTAGTAGCACTCGGCCGCAGACGCGGAGGCGACGAAGGCCAGGAGGACCGCCCAGCTGCGCATTGTCGGTGCCGGTATGGCCTCTTCTGTTTACGGGGGGTTGAGCGATGCAAGGAGGGAAGAAGGAACGGAAGAGAGGGCTGAAAAGGAAATGGGACACCGCGAGGACGGGACCCCTAGAATCCAATATCCCCACGAGCTGAACGCCAGTGGCTTGCGCGAGGCGTGGTGGCGTCTAGACGGTCTAGATTCTAGATCTCGACCTGGCGAATTGGCATCATCCTAAGAGACAACTGTTGCGAGGGTGGACTAGGCTGGAAATGCCCCTAGGATTCATCCATGCGAATTATGTTGATCAGGACGTGCGGCAACTGAGAATCAGGTATCGTTTTGTAATGTAAGTAAGAAGCCACACTCATCGAGTCTCTTCGTTTATCCCAGCTTGTGGAGACAAACAGGCACGCGACAGCAAGAGTAGGCCACTCCAAACTACACTCTCATTTCGCCTCTCACGTCGAGCTCACTTAAGACGTCGAGTCCTCGTCGGCTCCATTCAAGTCCTTCTACCTGAACGCGAAAGCAAGCTGCCCATCAGCCCTCAATCCGCCTCATCTTCTCCTCTCTCTGATTCGACGTCGTAGAAACTAAAGTTGCATGCCCTGGCAGAAGATCCAACCCCCAAGCGGGATGAGTCTCTGACTTGGCGTCACTAGCCGGGGTCTAGACCTGGCTTTTTAGCGAATCGACGTTCACAAGCTGAACGAGGTTCTCATGTGAGCACGCAGGGCTGAACAAGACCCACTGTCGGGCAAACTTCAGGGGGCAAACCTCAAAGGCTCGGAACACGATACAGATCATTAGCCTTCGTGTTGAGACTCAGACATCCATTGGATTCTGGAATCGTGCACTGAATTCATCATGTGCTATGTACAACTCGGGTCTCTTGATACCCGGACGTGTGATGGCCCTCGTCCTCGGCCTCCAGCTCGAATCACCGACTTTGCCTCACGCAAACCGCTCTCAAACCCTTGCCCTCCTACTGGATCAACCCAGCCAATGCAATCCAGTCTTCAACTTCTGTGCATCTCGATTTTTTGTGCCAAAATTCTGCTCCTCCCAGCATGCAGCTTAACTCCGCAAGGTGATGAAGTGGTAAAAAAACAAGAAAATCCAGAAATAACATGGTATCCGACAAACGGCGCCTGAAACTTGGGTCGCGCATGAGACTTAGCCGTGTAGACCACCGGTACGTTCCCTCATCACCTCACGTCGCTTCTTGTCTTTCACTATAACGGTTGTTAGCATTCGAATTCGTTTTTAATCGCAAGTTGTAGGATTATAACATACCTCCATCGAAGACAAGGAACTCGTGCAGGCCAGATCCAGCGGGCACCATAGGCAAGACAGGAACCTTCTTGTCGACCATGACCTCAAGGAAGGCAGGGCCCTCGGCATCGATCAGCCACTGGAGGCCTTCGATAACCTCGTCGGGCTTAGAGATACGCTTGTTCTGCACACCCATAGCATCGGCGAGCTTAGTGAAGTTGGGGTTGTGCTGGTGCGTGTGGGCATATCGATCCTCGTAGAAGAGGTTCTGCCATTGGGTCACCATACCCTGCTCCTCGTTGTTGAGGACAATCACCTTGACACCAATGTTGAACTGGGCCGCCGTGGAGAGCTCAGTCAGGGTCATGTTGAACGAGGCATCGCCGTCGATGTCGAAGACGAGGGCGTCAGGCTGGGCCACCTTGGCGCCAATGGCAGCGGGTAAGCCGAAGCCCATGGTTCCGAGACCACCTGAGGTGATCATGGATCGGGGGTGCCTCCATCGGAAGTGCTGGGCAGTCCACATCTGGTGCTGACCAACACCGGTGGAGATGTAGGTCTCGGTCTTGCGGTCGGCAACAAGCTTGCTCAGCTCCTCGATCAGGGTCTGAGGCTTGATGAGGCCAGTGCCATCTCCGCGCTCGTAGTGGGACAGAGGCCACTTCTCCTTCCACTCGTTGATCTTGCCAAACCACTCCTTCCGGCTGTCCATGGACCGGGTGTCGACATAGGGAATGAGGTGTTTCAGGTTGGAGGCGACATCACCCTCGATGGCCTCGGTGGCCTGAACAACCTTGTTGATGTTCTTGGGCATGATCTCGAAGTGGACGATGCCACCTCGGCCCTCGGCAGCGGCGGCCTTGGCTCCGGGAGCGAATTTAGACACGCTCAGGGTGACACGGTCATCGAAGCGGGCACCCAGGGCGATGATGAGATCAGCCTCCTGCATGGCCATGTTGGCGTAGGCAGCACCGTGCATGCCGAGCATGTGCAGGGACTTCTCCTCGAGCTCGTCGTAGGCACCGAGACCCTGGAGGGTGGTGGTGACGGGGATGGAGCACTTGTCGGACAGCTCCTTGAGGAGCTCAGTGCCGCCCTCAGAGAGGATCACACCCTGTCCAGCGTAGATGATGGGCTTCTTGGCGATGTTGACAAGATCCGCGACGCGCTTGATGGAAGCAGTGAGCTGCTTCTTGCTCACCTCCATAGCAGCGCGAGAAGCAGCACTAGGCAGAGAGGGAAGAGCAGTTTCGGTGGGGATGGCCTTTCGGAGGATACCAGCCGTAACATCCTTGGGAAGGTCGACGAGGACGGGGCCAGGTCGGCCACTGGTGGCGATCTCGAAAGCCTCGTTGATGCGTCGAGGCAACTCGGCTACGTTCTTAACCATGACGTTCCACTTGGTGCAAGCACGTGAGATGCCGATAACATCAGCCTCCTGGAAGGCATCGCTACCAATGGCAGTAGTAACGACCTGACCGCAGAAGACAACCATGGGAGTTCCGTCGGAGAGGGCATCCTGCATAGGAGTGATGACGTTGGTGGCACCGGGGCCGGAGGTGACGAGGACGACGCCAGGCTTGCCGGAGGCGCGGGCATAGCCCTCAGCCATGTGGCCAGCACCTTGCTCGTGGCGGGGGAGGATGAAGTCGAAGTGTTTTGAGTTGTAGATGGCATCGAAGACGGGAAGAATGGCACCGCCAGGGTATCCAACTGGTGACTCATGTTAGTGTCTACTTGACGAAGAATTGGTGCGATTGCAAGTTAGGGAAACGTACAAATGTGTTTCACGCCCTGCCTCAGCATCATCTCGTGGAAGATTTCACCACCAGTCTTGCCAATGAACCTGTGTCACGGTTAGAATTGGTTATGCAGTTGCGGTGGAAGAAAGCGTACGACTCATCCATGTCAGTCCTCCGGGGGTTGACGAGGGGCTGGACATGGCTCTGGTCCTTGTCGACATTGAAGGCAGGGCTGGGGATATCGCGAGCTTGGGTGCTATTGGAAATAATGTCAGCCTGATGGGGTTCTTGTCTCTGGTATTGTAGGCGCATTCAGGCAATTGGAGTCGGTTCATCGGGGGGGTCGCCCATGGTGTCGCTGCAGTGGACGGACCACGAGGGGCAAAACTGGCCAGTGCAGGACCCAGTCACGAGGAATGGAGGAACAGAGGAACAGAGAAACACAGGACGGTGCGACTTACGAAGCAGCAGTAGTCGTCTGATTCCGCTTCGCAGTGGTAATCTTCTTGGGCGCCTGGAGAGCGGCGGCGGCACTGGTGGTGGTGAAGGCGCGGGCCTGGGCGACGGCCCTGATGGCGCGGGTGGCCTGGCGAGTTCGGAGCATCGCGGAGATGGTGGAGGAGAGAGAGCTGGGGGCGTGGTGGTGGTGGGTTGTTGGAGGACGGACGGACAGGCGGATCCTGGGGAGCCAGCGGCGAGGGAGGAGGGAAGTTGAGGCCTCGCGGGAGAGCGCTCAATTGAGGACGGGACAGCAGTCAAAAAAAAGCGTGGGCTGGAGATGGTGACGGGGGGGGGAAGAACAGACAAGGGCAAGAAAAAAGAAGTCGAGAGTCAAAAGTAAGTCAGGTTGCTGGCGTGAAAGGGCGTGCCGGGAAAAAAATATCACAAGCGGTCGGGCGGCCGGTGGCCGGGGTGGCACCGGCGTTGGGTTGTGGGGTAGCACACTCCAGAGCAGGAGCGCTGGGTGACTCCTCTGCTCCTTCTTCAAGGACGACTTGACGACTTCTCAAATTTCTGAGGTTCTGGGCGCACTCTGGGGCGATGCACGGGCCATTCCACCCAGGGACCAACCCAATGGGGAGTGATCGGGGGACGTCGGACCAATCACGGCACGTACGTATGGCCGATATCGCCACTAGCACCGACGCCCGGCATTGGCTGGCCGGTGGTCGCTGGCGTGGAATCGTTCGTTGCTGGTGTCGCTTTGGCCGAGGGACGGAAGGGAAAAGCAGAAGCGATGGAAGCGAGTCAAGCAATTGAAACGGAAGCATTCATTCGGTGTGCCGGTCGGCACTTTCTCCAGCTCTATGACGCACAGCAGAGCGAATGACCTGGCTGGTGTGACTCGGACAACGTCCATCGCCAATCCCCCCGTTTGCAGCGGGAGCGGGACGGTTCTGACAAGGGATGTGGCGGGCGGGGAAACCTGCTTCTGCAACATGGGCTTTCTGTCCAACAGACAGGGCAATTCCCCAGCATAATTACCTGCAAATGCGACAAGTTGTGATGTCTGCCGCAGGTGCAATCAAAGCGGTGAATCAACAACTGTATACTTTGTACCATCTCTATCTCTCTCTTAGTACGTCAATGATGATCGTCATCCACAAAGTAATGCTTCCTGTCCCGCTGCAACTGATGGCTGATGCAGAAATCTACGTCGCGAATCTTATCTACTGACGACAAACAAGCTCTTGCTAGACTATCCCGTCGTATTCTCCATTCCAATCTCAGATCTGACCCCTCATGTCAACCCATACAAAGATAAATACTCTTTTCCATCTTCGGCAATTACTTCTAGCTCCGAGCAACCTCTCCGGCCTCCTCCCCCACCGTCTCATGACGACTCAAGGGCCTTCAATTCTCCATGTCCAGCCATGGCCTGCTTTTACATCTCGTCCTTTCTCAAAGTTCAATCCTCATCACTATCCTCATCACTATCCCCCCAATCCCAATCATCAACAACAACAACAACAACAACATCATCGTCGTCGTCGTCAGGTCCATACTCCAAGGATGTAAAGTAAGGCCCCCCCTCGTACAATGGCCCTAAACTTGTCGACGCCCAGTATACCGGATTTCCACTAAGAGCCTCTTCCAATTGCCCGTAGGCTACCAGATCCACACCTGCTTCCATCAAGTCGCCGAGCCATGTCTGCACCGCTATTAGAGCGTTGCGCCCAGCAATGTCGGGATAAACAATCTCGTGGGTCCGAGGAGGTAACCAATAATCTTCACACAGTCCGTTACTAGCCAAAATGCATGCGACTTGCAGAGGCGTAGCACTTTCCCCCATTTTAATAACTTCTTCTGCAGAAGCTCCAGTGAGTATCCACCTCGCCAGCGACCGCATATCATCTATCAGTTGAGAACATAGAGAACATCTTGCATTGAGAAGCACGGTATTCATGTAGGCCCACGCAAACGAATGAATAGCCAAGACGTCGGGGAGTTGTGTCCGGAAACATGCTGGCGACACAAGGTCATTGTGAGTCAGATAGTCTAAGAGAATTCGCGGTTCAACCCAATACCAGTCGTCTATCTTAAGCGCATAGCCTGACGCGAACTGGTCCCAATCTGGGGGGCTTGTCTGCCGTGCAATGTCCGGGAGTCCAGAGATTCCCCATAGGAATGAGGCTACTTCACGCTTTCCAGGTTTATCATTACTGAGTGAGAGAGCCTCCGTCACTTCGTCGAGCATGCCCTTATCAGCGAGTAGCTGGCACCTGCCCAGTACACCCCCGTCCGTCCAAGGGAAACGACAATGGTGGGTACTGAGAGCAAAGAATGCGAGCAGCCCATTGATTTCCGCACCAAGCAGGGCTAACTGCTTGGCAAGCTCTGGTTGGGTATGTGTCAATGAATACTGATGCTGTCGTTAATATTTGGACATGTCAAGCTTCTCAAAAAGGTCGAAGAACTTACGTCGAACAAGGTCCATCCGTCCTGATCACAGTCATGAAGAGAGGCTTCTCCTCTCTTAATCATCGCAAACAGTTCGTCGGTCAATCCCCCTCTCGCGTACTCAAACACCTTGCAGTCATCTGGGCGAATACACGACGACGTAAGTTGAATCTTCCATCCATCGTAGGCCCTACAAGCCTGAAAGTCCCATGCTTTCTGTGCCAGCCACCGCGGCAGCTGCATTTGCAGTTGGTGGACTAAGAAATGGTCAACATATCCCTCGAGTATAGTTCGGCCATCGAATGCCTACCTCGTGAAATGACGGTGAAACCATTCCCCCCCGGCACTTCGCTCACTTGATACAAAAGCTTCGGAAGGAGGCCGAATCTCTGCCGAGGGAGCTTTTTGACATTGCCCCAAATGGATTGGGTCTGAGAAGGCTGGCTCATGAAATGACTTCTGCCGCAGGATTTGCCTTTTAAGCTGGAGCTAAGAGCTGTCTCTTCCTCGTCTGGCGCTTCTTCAACAAGTTGTGATTTAGGCACCTCTGCCTCGAACGATTGAGTCTGTAACGCCTGGAATTCAGACACGATGATCGATGGTTGGACTCTCGTCAAAGCACTACCGCATGTTAGTAAAGTCCCCGAGTAACTAGAGAGCCAATCTTCTAGATCCAGAAGCTCACATCAAGTATGTCTGTTGCGACAGAGCAAGTAGCTGTAGCGTGGATGCGAGTCTCTCGTGGCACTGTTGGATCACGCCCTTCTTAAGCGTCACCTTGAACTTGGCCAGCGTCCTCTTTCCTTTCCGCGCCGCCGTAACCTGCATCTGCATATCCCGTGTCAGGACCTCCAGCTCTTCCATGGCCTTCCGACAGTACTCCAGGCTTCGTATGGCCGCACGGTCGTTCCGCAGCATATTTCGCGTCTGCCGGAACTCGTCTTCCATGTCTTCGAGCACCGGTACTAGCATCTCGAGGTGCTGCATCTGTCTTCTGATGCTGTCGGGAACATCTTGGACTTCGTCCCACAGGCGCTTCAGGGCGATGGCGCTCGAGACCAATTTGCCCGCGGTTTCGACGATGGTGATGGCGCTCGACACCACTCCGAGGAGTTCGGCCATCTTGGGAACCGGCCAGATATTCCCCAAGAAATTCTGGAGTTGGTGTTGGTGGTTTAGATGGTGTCGACGACAGGGTTTTGGAAGATAAGGCTTTCTCACGACGTGCGTGGCTGGCAGTCACGAGGAACGAAAACGCCTAACGAGGCTGAGACCTGCACTTCATAGATTGTTGTCCTACCCATCAGGCTGTGTGACCAATAGTCAAGATCAAGTTTCGCCAGCCTACACCATAAGTCGGATTGAATAGTCCAGCGGAGACAGTATCAACAGCATTTGTTCCACAGTAGTTATCATACAATATCCGAGGTGCCTTGCACCCAGGAATACTCATGTAGGGAGGGAAAGGAGGCCTCTGGAATCCCAGGACCACTTGGCAGAATGCAGGGCAGACACAAGCCACCAACACGACCAAGTCTCTGTTATTTAATGTCATCCGCGAGGCGCGTCACGTCGCACTGCATATTTCGAGGGGCAGATTGGGCAGCTCTGCGAAACGAAAGGGACAATTATTGAATGTGATTTGGTTGATTCAATGTAACTACATATCTACTTACTTTACAAAAGAAATCCTCGGGGCTTACAGTCAGTAGGCAGAATTCGGGGCAGATACAAGCAGAGCCAAACGTCACGAATGCACCGTCATTCATACCGCACAAGGCATATTCACGCTTGAGCGAGGCTGACGGGTCAATGACAACTAATTGTGCAACATATGTGTTACGCAGGACCAGTTCAGCAACGGAGAATGGTCCACGAACGGTTGAGAGGGGACATCGCCGCTATATGCGAAGTGACCGCCATATTTGCAGTTGGAGGCTTACACTGCGATTCATGAGGGTGCCATGTCGGGACAGTCGCTTTTCTTTTGCGAATTTGCGAATTTAGAAGTAGAACAAATAGCATCCCACTAGGAAACGTCAAAACAGAGTCTCGATTAAGAGAGTAGAGGGTTTTTAATACACCGTCATCCTACACATCATATCCCATGACGATGTAAAATAGTCTCTTTTACCCACGTCAAACGGCACAAGCACACAGTATTTAGTACCTAGTAATACATGCGTGCAATTACCTGCTTGCAAGTCTACTCAGGTTTATCACATCACACGAATATCAAACCAGCTTGTTTGTGAAGTTGTTTCATTAATACCTCCTACTACGTGAACTTGTACAGACGCACCCTCCTCCTTCCCTCCTCTTCTTTGCCAACTGGCACACAGGGGTATTCTGCCGGTCCAGGTATATCTCCCGCTCTTTTCCCCCACGACGCAGTCAAAGCAGGGAAAAATGGTTTCGTGCAAAATAAAAAAACACACAAGAAAAGTCCCGATTGAAATCCCGATGCCCCCCTTTCAATGACTTTCTTCAACACCGTGGTATCTCAAAACAAGTAGTAAAGTAAGAAAAAATGTGGGCCGGAAAAAACAAGAATGCAGAACAGGACGGATGCAGAACAGGGAGAAATGCAAGACAGCAGATGATGCAGTACTCGACGTTGGACATAGAAAAGGTATAGTGGTCTCGTCAAAAAGAGAGTAGAGGATGGGACATCCCCGTTCGTTAGGTGTTTTCCTCCTCCTCCCGGAAGTAGGTAGGTAAGATATTAGTACAGCGTATGGGAAACCGTCCCCGATGAAAGCCAGTATATAAAAGAAGTTCATGATCGAAAAACACTTTTCTTCCGTAATGCCCTTAGAGTCTAATATCCCCGTCGTCAAGGTAAAACGTGGTTGGTGAACCGAGATGTTGCATCTGTGCGTGATGGTGGTGCTGCTGCTGCATGTAGCCTTGAGGATTGGAGGTGAAGCCGTGTGCCGGGTGGCCCATCCGCATCGGCAGGTCGTAGCCCACCGGCATTGACGTGGGGATCATCTCGGCGGCGTACATGGCGGGCACGGGAGGCACGGCTTCGGCGTCAGAGGCTGGGCTTCCGTAGATGCTCGTGTTCTTCTTCTTGGGGCGGAGGTTCTCGAGGCTGAGTCGCTTTCCCCAGGAGCCGGGTCGCTTCGAGGGGATCGGGGTGGCAGGTCGGGCGGAGGTCTGATTGGGGTTCGGGGTCATGTACACGTTGGTCATGATTTCGTCCTGCTGGTGGTACTGCGGTACAGGGCTCATGTTACCCCATTGTTGCTGGGGCATTTCCTGTCCAGGGAGGATATAGGTCATCGTGGCATCGGCGAAGGTGTTCATCTGGTCGGGTGCGAACTTGGGCGCACCAACGGGCCATACCGTCTCGTCAGGGATCGGGAAGGGAGTACCAGGGTGAGGTCCGGATGTGAGGTCGTCCTGGATCATCGGTTCGGGCAAGCCGTCCACAGGAGTTGAAGGACGAGTTTCCTGCTTGATGCGTCGAATCGGGAATGTGCTGGCCTGCGGAGTCTGCGGTTGCTGCTGTTTGGGAGCCGGGGCTGCGGGGGTGCTCGCGCTCGAATCGTCCGACTTTTGCTGCGCTCCTTCTGAGTGACCGACCGTGTCCATCAAGCACTCGGATCGGACCGGTAGGGGGAACTGGAGGTCGATCTCGCTAGGTGGCGGTGTGTTGGGGTTGGTGAAGGGAGAGGTACCGAGGATGAAGGCCAGGCGAACGAGCATCGAAATATCCTCGCCAAGGTGTCGTGCTTCGAGCATACGCTTGAGGTCGCCAGATGAGCGCGGACGCCAGGTAAGTTGTGTCCTCCTCTCCTTGGGCCAGATACAGGTCTTCCAAATAGACTTGACCTTGGACTGACGCATCAGGTTGTGCACCTGAACCTTGTACTCCCAGTTATTCACATCGAAGCCATCTTCAAAGTGCTTGGCGATGTGCTCGAAGTACTTGTCGCGGCTGGCTGAGCCCTGGTCGTTGTTCTGAGCCTCGAAGACGCGATCCTTACAGTTGTCGAAGCCGCAAGAGAAGACAACCTGGGGGCAGAGATCAGTCTTGGCCGAGCTGTTAGGCAGGGCATCCATGCGATGCGTCTCCTTGGCGTGAGTGCTGTAAGCTCGCTCGGTAGCGAAAGATAGGTGGCATCCCTTGGTCTTGCAAATCCAGATCACGTCAACGCCGTGGAAGTTGTACAAGTGCTTCTTGAAATCGCTCTTGCGGCCAAAGCCCACGGGGTTGTTATCCAGGTAGCACATGGGACACTGATACTTTTTGGAGGTCGGGGTGACGTGTCGGGGAGAAGGGTGAGAGGTGACATCGCAGGAGGGAAGTGGTGATTGCATGAGGGCGGGTGAGTCGAGCCACGTCCGGTCGGGAATCTTTCCGATTTCGCCGTCATGGATCGAAGGAATGTCGGTGTTGGCGTCTTGCCAGGTAGACTGGGTGCGTATCGACGCCGCATCAGCGGGGCCGTGGGAAGCCTCAGAACTGCTCCATGTGAGAGACGGGGCACTTGTGTTGCTGAGGAGGGTAGTGGCCGAGAAGGTTGAAGCACGGGCTACTCTTGTGTTAATGGGGCTCGATTATATCGAGTCGACGAGGGAGATACTCACATGGAGTGCCGACACCACTTAGAGCGCAGACGAGACTGGAGACACCATATCGACGAACCAGTCCCAGCAAGACTTGCTGGTCGTCGTCGGATAAAGGCCTCACGGCCTGGTCGTCTTGAACGGGGAAGGGAAACATGTTGCTGGTGTGCCCACCGCTCAGGTCGTTGGACAGGGCGATGATGCGCTCAGCGCCGAGGGATTACTGCAGGTGAGGCGACGCCGACCGTCCAAAGGCGAGGTCGTAGTTGCGAGGTTCAGGACTCGAGCGAGGTGGCAGTTGATAAGACTCCCATGGGGGTTCCAAGGTGTATTAAGGAGCAAGTTAACACTTGGTCACAGCCAAGGCGATTGGGAGTCGTTGGGAAGACGTCGAGGGTCGTCTAGTTCGACAGCGAAGGTCGAAGCGAGCGGGTGAAGGAGCGTTGGTTGCGATAAGACGGATGGCCGGGAACGGTTGTTGCCTGGAGGGCGTTGATGGACGTGGGTATTAAGGAGAGAAATATCGCCAGCCCGCGACGATTAGTAGGAGGTGAGAGAGGTGAAGAGGTGAGAGTCAGTTGTTGGGATCTAGGAATCCAGGATCGGGGAGTTGGTGGAGGAGGTATGGTGAGGTGGTGGGTGGGTGAGCGGGAGAAACAAGAGAGACAGAGACCGAGAGACAAGAGGGGCGAATGGCGCAGTTCTCACAGCGGAGGACGAAGCAGAAGCCTTCTAACCTTCTAGAAGGCTTCGAAGAATGCTGGCTTCTGCGTGAGACATTATAACGGGCTTGCCGGAGGGCCTGGCACTTAGTCGGCCCACGTTGGTCCTGGGCCCCCTGACTAGCTTGGCGGTCTAGTCGGCCTGGCTTGTTCAAGGGTGAAGGCTTTAGTCCCCCCTAGCCCTGGTTTCCCAGGCCAACGCCGTTTCAGGAACGTCATTTTGCAGAGGGATCAGAGAGGCCAGGCGGAGGTTGATCCCGTATTTTGGGTTGCTTTTTTGTTCTTCATAGCATCTCCATCTCGCTGAGAGCGGGTGCGGAAAGAGGAAGGTCCCACGAACCGGGGCGATGGAGGGAGGGAGGAATGCATGTCAGAGGTGATAGGGCGAAGATGAGAGGGCGAGGGCGAGAGTGAGAGGGTCAGGACGATGGCTCAAAGGGGCTGCTCACTAACCGCTACCACCCACCATGGCGCGTCAGGTCCCGTCGCGTTGAAGGTTTTGGGATCTGGTTCACGTTACACGCAGCCGGCAAGGAGCCTCCCTGGAAGACGTGCTGTAACACAGCAAGCAACCTACCCAGAACAGCGAGAGATTGTGAGGTGCGCAGCGACGGGCGTCCTGGGTGTTCTGTACTTTGGTACCCGATTGCGACGAAGCAGGCTGGCTGGCTGGCTTCGTCGAGTCGATAGCGTTGCCCTGCCCTCGCTCGTCTCTCCCTCCTCTCCCTCCTCCTCCTCCCCCTTGTCCGGTGGCGGGCGGAGACAAGTCCCGGGGGGCCCTGAACAACCCTCCTCCAAGCCTCCTCCCTCCCATGATGGTTGATGACCGATTGATTGAAGCCAGAGGTGGCCCTTGGTCGAAGCCAGTGAGTGGCCTTGATTGAGCCCACTGGGCCAAGCCTCCGCAACACCCCTGCATCCCTGTCGCGTCGTGATGAGCGCCCGCAAATTGCCCCAGCCCGCAGCCACACACGCACCCTGCGTCGCCCGCACATCCATTATCCAACTGGCCGTGTCCCCTGCGTGAGGAGTGAACTCTGTGTTGCCCTGCCCTCGTGCTCGTGCTCGTGGCCCCCCCCTTCTGCCTTCTAGAAGCAAAACGGGCTTGGACGGGTGACGACGTCCTTTTTTCTTTTTCTTTTTTTCATTAGCACCCAACGTTTTGTTTTGTGTGTTCGTCGTCGAGGGTATCATCGAGGATGGTATGGGTGGCGAACCGTGCTGATGATGCCCAGAGCGCAAAGTATTCCTGCCCGTCGAAGTCGGGCTCGGGTGCGGACCGTACGGACGAGGCTTCGAGGATGAACGAAGGACTTCGCTTTCCTGCGCTCTGCCAGGGATCTTCGTCTGGATCGACTTTGTTCTCAATGCCGCCATGTCCTTTGGTTGTCCTGTCTCCCGCACGCTCACTCTCTCTTCCTCCCCTCCAGCTCGTGCATACGAGTTGTCTCCATCCTGTGCAGACCGACACGGCTCTACCCGTCCTACACGCGGTCAGTTACGTACGAAGAAGTGTCGTAGCCCACAAACACAACTTCGGAAGCCCATGATTCCCGGATCGAGCGCTGTTTCCCTCTGGTGCGTGCTGCTCGGGCACGATGGATCTCACCCTCGCATGTCTGTCCAATCCCGAGCATCCGTCGTGTCGGTTCTGCCGAGCATCAGTTACGTACCTAGGTAGATTACGCTGACGAAATGGAAACTGGCCAAAAACTGCGTACGGGACAGTAGTGCCACGCGATCGGGTACTCCACCCAGCAGCTCACCTCACCCACTTCCACCTGCTCGCTCGCTCGTTCAGCTGGGCTCACTCTACGACTCAGCCAGTCAGCCAGTCAGCCAGCTCGCCCTAGACAATTGCGGTTAGTCGCCAGTCACCCGCTGAGCCACTGCAGTGAAGCAGCATCCAGTGACCCACAAGCATGAGAGACGCCCCTCAAACAGGGCTCCATCGACGAAACAAGAGTGAGAGTCGAGAGTCAAGAACCAGTGGCCCCCAAAATGGAGACACACTCACTCACTGCTCGGGCACTCTCACGCACACACACAAATCAACAGGACCCATGCCCAGAACTAACTCCATACAGGGCTAGCTCTGCGCAGGTCAGGGCCACCAGACGACCCTGTTTCAACGGGAAATGACCATGGGCCAATCTCTGGCCCGCTGCTCGCAAAGAAAGAAGGAAAAAAGCGGCGCGCGGCCTTGGTTTGCGAAGTGGAAAGCCGGTCTAAGAAAAATGCGTGATTGCGACCCTTGTTGCAGGGAGGGTGCGCGCCGCCGAGAACTTGGTTAGCACCTCAGGCAGCGGAGCCAGCTCGCGGTCGTGGTTGGGCACAGCCGTCGAACGGGTCATGCCACGAGCCAAGATGCCTTCCTAAAGAGACTTGGGCCTTGGCCTCGTCGTATTAGATTGTATCCGGCCTGATGACGGACCGGGACGGACGATGTCCTCTTCTGCGCAAACTGGCTGTGGCGTCCAGCCAACGTCTATTCGCCTCCACCTCCACTACCTTAACAATAAGACGCTTCCCGTTGCGGTGGCGCGGGACTCACGCACGTTGGTCCCGTCTCACGGCTCCAGCAAAGCTCCCCCGGGGGCCCGGAGTGGAGCACTCTTGATCTTCTGATGCTAGCCTCACAGCCGCCCATCATCATTTCTAGGGTTGCAACGCGAGCGTGCGTGCGTGCGTGAGTGAACGAAAGCGTTCGTCCAGTCGGCGTTGGGCGTTGCCGTTGCCGGGTTCTTGTTAGTGCGCTCTTCCACACCGTAAGCCGGGCAACAAGAGTCCACGATCGATGACTGATGGTCAGAAAATTGCGTATCAACCCGCAGGGCTAGGTATGAACACAAATACAGTCCTAGCATGAATATCCGTAAGAAAGAAGAGAAAGAAGAAGAAAAACAGTCTTGGCGCCGTGGAGCTATGTGTCAAGGCCGCAGCACGCCGAGCCCCCGAGTGGATAGATGAAATGGCGTCCATTTTTCCTCTTCTTTTTGCTTCCCTTCGACAGCGGCTTCGGCAGCAGCCTCATCCGCCAACAAAGCAAAAAACCCACTCACGATAATCACAAAACTAATTAATTGATTCACAGATCTCCGATAACCCAGCATGATCCCAGTAAGACATGTCATCTTGTCTTGTCCACTTTTTTTGCTTCTTCATACTCGCTTCCCAACTCCTTTCTCGTGCTTGGACTCGACTATTTACTGCGGCTCCTACCTGCAATCCACAACATACAAAAGCAACGTGCGTGTGTGAACAATCAGCAGTGTAATGGTTGCTTTTTGGTCTGGAATTCTTCTTTCAGCTGCTGAGAGGCGGGGTGGATCTGGCGTCACAGGTTGACAGGCAGTGATTGATGATGCCCGACGTTCATGCGGATGAGGCTGGCAACGATACTTTTTCCAACGACGACGAATGATTCTCCCCTCTAACACGGATCAAGCCAAATGCAGTCGATCTTTCATGAATCAGGCGTAATGCATGACAATGACACCCCCAAAATCCAAACCTCCAATTCCATCCATCAAGACACACACGCACACACACTGCCGTTTCTTTCCCCTCGATGTCTCATTCATCAAAACTCCCGCCCGGCTCCCGCGATTCCGATTTGCTAAAAAGAATCCTCTTCTTTTCCCCAGGGATCCCCTTCCTTCTCTTCCTTCCCCCTGCGTTCGCTCAGACAGAAACTTCGTTTGTTAGTGGGATTTTGGCCTGCTCGGGAACGTGCGTAGTCAGCACCAACCCAAGATCCCTCCCTCCAACGCAGCCACCACCAACAAACGGAATGGAACCCCCATCGCCAACATCGCCATCTCCCCATTTTCCCCATTTCCCACGGGCACATGCCTGTCGATTTTTGATTTTTTTTTCTCGTTCGTCGCACAGTCGTATCACGCAACATGTGTCAACGCAACGCCCAGGCCACATGGCACACACAACATCACCCCCCCCCCCTGCTCTTCGCATCAACAACTCAACCCATCACACAATCCGAATGCCTCCCCAAGGCCTAAAACGCCGATCCCCCAGGTCCTTCCCCCCAGGTCCATGTCATGTCCCCCAGACGCATCAATCAATCAATCATCGCCTGAGCCGATCCCAGCCCAAACCAAACCAACCGCAACCACCACCACCACAACCGTTGACTCAGGAGCAAAGCCTCCCTAACTACGTACTCACTCACACACACACCACTCTCTCTCCCATCCATCTCTTCTCAACGGTCTACCCACGTGGCCTCCGTCCGATCCCTCCGAACCCGAACTCGAAGCTTAGAGTTCAAAAAGTCCAGGCTCGCCTCTTTGCCTTTTTCTCCTATTTCGCTATGACACCTCCAAGGCCTCCGTAACGCTTCAACCATCCTTTGATACTATGTATGTCCATGCCTTCGCACGTCTGGAGTAGCATCATTTATTTGCCTTCTGCTTGCACCGTTACTTGCCGTCGTTCCATACATAATACGGCGCTTTTGTTCATAATAGCTCCGGATATAGCAAAGTCACCCCCTCTTGGACTCTTGTCTTATCCCCTCCCCCCCTAGTCCACCCGCAACACCCTTGTCGCCAAAAAAAACACACAGACACACACGGCGCTCATCTTGACGGGGAGGGCAGAGAAACAATCACGAAAGCATCATGTCCAACGCAACGCAGGCGTCTGCCTTCACAACTGGCAGTGTCGCAGTTGGTCCAGGGGGTCTCTTCGTGTCAGCGCTCCACGTGGATGACAAGTAGATTCTCCTTGAGCCCCTTGCTCGCCCTCGTAACCATCTGCAGCCTCCTTGTTGATTGTGTTCCTTTTCCATTTCAGCTGTCGCAAGGCATCCAATCCTGTCTTGTCTATGCCGCAGCCACCCCGTCGATCGGTGACAATGATAACATGTTAGACGTAGGATAGACAGGCGTCAGACAGCCATCGCGAACAGGCCTCTCTCCCAAGCGAGGTCACATCCTCCCCATCCTCCGCCTCTCGGCCCCCGTCTCGGCATCTTCCCAATCTAGCCACCTAGGTATCTAGTTGCTAGTTACGAAGTAGTGCCTACTATAAATCCTTCTTATCGTCAATCCCACCCTGACTACTGTACTCGAGAGCCACGTGAAGACCGGATAAAGTTGGCCCGCGCCTTGGCCCTGCTAGACTTATGCAAGTAGATGCATATAGTTTCGTTCCTGTATCGCCGTGATGTGATCGGCTTGATACGGTACTCCGCCTTCAACCCCCGGCTCCCGCTCTGCCTCGTTACTCTCCTCCTCCCAACCATGGTCCGGCTCTCGAGACCCAAGTTCCCACAGATTACAATGCTACTCTCCATATAGATCACACCTTGTCCCTCCCTGATTCAGATGAATCCCAGATCAGCCATCCTGCACAAGCTGCCTCATCCATCGGGAGGTCCCAACCCTCTCCAGGGGTCCTCCCCTAACCACCCGCCTTATCCCCAAGCCTCGACCCTCAAACCCAGCAAAATACCCCATTCTCATCCCTCCCGTCCGTTGCGAAACAAACCGTGCCATTCATCTCTTCCCCTCAAAAAGTAATCAATCAATCGTCTCCCCAGGAAAAGGCCGCTCCCTATTCCCCTAGGCTGTACCTTATCAACTCCATCTCCGAGTTTCTCGACCCCAGAGCCTGGTCGCTTCCCCGTCCTAACCTAACATCAGCTCATTCAAGGCCGTTGTTGGAGAGTAATCCCCTTAGTCTACGTAGTAGTCTCCGTGCCTACTGTTAGCTGGTCCGTACTAGCTATGGTGAGATAGTGGCGATGCAGGGGCAAATGCTGAATTGACTTTGGTTGCGAAACCTCCTGGTCAAATCCGGTCTGGTAACGGACAATTTCTCCAAAGTCTACCCTATACCCGCTAACAAAAGACGGCCCGTTAGCATCAGAGTTCATCTAGAAGGCATATTTAGACGCCAGTTCTAGACCTTAGTCCATCGTAACACCACGGTACACTAGCACGCCACCATCACGCAGAGCAAGGGCAAATCGACAAATCGAAACCATTACTGTTGCTGAGAGAAACCTCGAATCTCTTATCCTAAAGCTCGGGGGTATCAAATCCTTCACCAACCAACTACACGTCACTCTTCTTCTTCCCCATGTCTTCTTCAGCACGCCATCTCTCATCGCACAAGCTTCCTCCCCATGTGTTCGCAAGATCCTGTCCCAACGCGTTCACCCATTTTCTTTCACGCCCAAACCCGTCCATGCCATAAATGCCACAAGCTTGTTCCTTTGTCCCGACCTAAAAGTGCACCTCGCTCCAGATGATTCTCATCTCCGTTCAGATACATGTATAATAGGAAATGATGAATGAATGTATGTGCCATGTTTCCATGCTGTGATGGTGATGGTGGTGATGGTGGTGATATATGTAAAGAAATCGTAGCTGCTCCATCGAGCCAGGCTTGATGTCGCGTATTACCGACATCTCGTTAAGAAAACCAACTCCTCAGGGGATGGTAGGAAAATCTATCAGTGGAGAGTAATACAAGGCGTGGAAATAAAGAATATTCGGCGATGCGCGTATCATACGTGACGGTACCAAAAGTATCCGTCCGATTAGTATGCGTGAGTGGAGTCGTAACCCGCAAAAGACATGTGCTGCTCCATGGGTGTCGGTGGCGTTATACATGAACCGTCGGGGGCGGGACTCGGGATACTCCCAGGCCCATACGGCCCCGAGAAGTTTTGCTCCTGCATGTATCCAGCGTCCATCATGTCGGAATCGCCCATCTCGATGTCCTGCTCAGGATTGCTGCTGGTCATGGACCGGAGGCTTCGGAGGTCCTCAGCAATAATGCCACCGCTGGCCTGCGACATCATGGCATACTGCTGCTGCTGCCGTGGGTCAAACATGGGCGCCTGAGGCATGTTAGGGTACCGGAACTGAGGTGGTATTAAGCCCTGGGGCGCAGCATTGGTGGGGACGACATGCCGCGGAGGCCGAGCGGAGCGTCCGGCACGAACGGGGCCGGGCCGGGGGACGTATACCCGGCGTTGCGAAGCGAGGTAGGCGGCCAGGTTGGGGTTCGTGCCACGAGATATCCGGAACTGGTACTGGTCCGGATCGGGAGCCGGTGCGGACGGCGGAAGCGGTGGTGCCCGGGACTTGTGTCCTGGAATCGGCTGTCGACATTCGTCTTTGACTGGGGTGATGAAGTCCTCGCGATACTTTTGGATGGTAGAAGGTTCTGAGCCGAGGGCAATGACGTACTGGACGAGAAGCTGCAAATCACCGAGATGTCTCGTCTCAAGTCGTTTCCTCATAATCCCGCTGGACTGAGGATGCCACTGTAGTCGGCTCCTCTCCTCCTCTGGCCATGACGAATTCGCCCACGCATTCACCAGCCCAACCTGTCTCAGCAGGTTGCGTATCCGGGCCGAGTAGGTCCACTCTCCACTATTGGCGCCTTCGTCGAAGTGCTTAACCACATGGCTGACAAACTCCTTAAAGGTCGAATCGGCGTCATCGTCGCTTGGGGACTCAAACACTTGTGTGCATTTCTCGAAACCGCAGGCGAAGATGGTTTGGGGACATAGGTTAACCTTGGCTTCATCGAGTGTCATGCGCGAGCCACCATGGGCTTGCTTGAGATGAGTCTTGTAGGCCGTCTGCCAGTCGAAGACCATTGTGCACCCCCGATGGCGGCAGAACCACTGAGCATTCATGTTGTGGAAGTCTTCAATGTGGCGCTTCAGATCGTTTTTGCGCGTGCACGTCTTCTGGATATCCTCCTCGCGACAGAACCCGCAGGTAAAGGAGCCCTTCTGCTTGGGAGTATTTGTCGAGTTGATGGAGTCACCGGCTACTGACGAGGCATCGTCGTCTCGCTGGGTCGACTTGACCGAGGCTGCGGAAGATTGGGATTTGCGACCAAGGAACTTGGCAGTTCGTGCCGAAACATTGGAGATGATGCTGCCGGTGACGGAAGAGGTGTCGGAGGAGAAGGTGCGTATGCTTGCGCCGTCAAAGATGCTGGCGGCGTCCTCGGATTTGACTGACGAGAAGGTGCTGGACGTGACGGCTGATGCGCCATCGTGGTCTAAGTGGAAGCAGAGGGTTAGCGACGATGCGTCTCGCTTTGACAGTGGCAAGCACTCGAGAGAGATGACCAAAGCGACCTCTTTCTTATGCCCTCGATCCCGTTCATACAGTCGATAGCCGGAGTGGTTATCGCCACCGAGGAAGACACTCACGAGAAATGGCCGGCGAAGTGGCCTCCTCCTCTATTAGCTGGGCAATTCCATCACGGCCGTAGCGTCTCATGAGATGGCGAAGTAGTTGGCGGTCGAGATCATCATCCTGGTTGGCCACGGGCGACTGCTGTGGCACGCCGTCAGGCTCGACCCAAGAGTCCGGAGCCATGTTTGGGAGGGGGACGTGACTGTGAGAGTGGTGGAGCCCAGGAAAGCGTTACCCCAAGTCGATCCTGGGAAGGGCCAGTGTTATTGGGAGGCCAGTTCTGTTGTATGTGGTGGTTTAGGCTGAATGAAGACGGAGACTACAATGGATGAAGGGTTGAGGGCGGTGGTGATTATGGTGGCGGTAGCGGTGGGCGTGGTAGTGGTAGTGGTAGTGGTGGTGGTGTAGTTTTGAGTGCAAGCCAAAAGAGCGAATGAGGGGAGGCGATACCTCTGGCTGGCGATGGCGGTGGAATGGTGGCGGGCGGAGTTTTACAACCGGCCGAGAGAGGGAAAAAGGGAAAAGAGAAGGAAAAGGGGAGAGAAATGAAGAGAGGCGGCGTTGGAGAGTCGAAATAGGCGGTACGCAATAGAGGACAGAGGCAGAGCGCCGTCAGAGCGAGGCCCAGACTAGATGAGGCGAAGCGTTGGCTGCTGGGAGGGAACGTCGTCAGAAGTCAGATTGGAAGCCGGAAAGCGACCAAAAGCCGATGAGGAGGACTGGGGGCCTTGGGCGGCCTTGGTCTTTGGTCCTTGGATTTGGATCGCAAGTGACAAGCCGGAACAGGAACAGGACAGGAGCAGGGGTGGTTGATAGCGGCGAACGTGGGCGAGCCCAGAGATAGCGGTACGCGACGCGAGAGGACACTCTGGGGTAATAGATACGAGCGACATCCACCCAGGGCGTGTCCAAGGGTGTCCAAGGATGTCCAGGGATGTTTAAGGGTGCCAAGGGCGTCCCAGACTCCCAGTGATGCACTTGTTGGTGTGCCCCAAGGATTGGCGGTCGGCGTGGGCGAACAAGGAGCCGGACAATGGTGCTAGTAAGGTGGAAGCCGGCCGGGGCGTGTGCGGTGTAGTCACTACTTGAAGTCGTTCTGGGAAGGTAGGTATGCGGGACGGGATGGTACAAAATGCCGTGATCTCAGCCTTTGACGCCTTTGTAAGTGTAATAGATCGGTAGGTGGACAGTCGACGGGTGAGCGTGGAGCAAGTTGCGGCGACTTGGGACGTTGGGTGGACGAGTGGATGGGTTGGGTTATCCTGTCCGTAGTGGCACCCAAGTTACCCCGTCTAAAAAGGATGGAGCAAGTAGATACTTCGTAGACGGAGGGGGACGACCTGGAGTGTGGATATTGACGGGGTCTCTGTGTTTTGTCTTGTTCCCTTTCGGACCTGGACGCGGCTGCGAGAGACGGTTCAGGGCGAGGGGCCGCACGGTCAGTGGCCAGTGGTGGGTGAGCCAGTGAGTGAGTGAAGATGAGGCCCGGGAAGATGGAGAAGGGGATGGAGAATCGAGACTGAGACGGGGGATGGACAGTGAGATGGAGATGGAGACGGGATGGAGACGGGACTCAAGCGGAGTGGGAAGTGGAGGACAAAGATAGAGATATGGAGACACCCGGAGCTAAATGATTAGGTGGGTAGGTACCAGCAGCCGCAGCACCACGGCCCCAGGCACCCACTGCAGCACCGGGACCAAGCAGAGAGAGCGATGACGGGAACGAATGTGTCGTTCGTCCCAGTCACTTGGTGATTTCGGGGTGCCCTGTAGGTCGGTACTTGGGTATTCGTAGGTACCCTGACGAGTACTGTGTACTTCTTCACCGTAGTGTGCCTGTGCCTGAAGAAAGCCCTTTGAGGCTCATGTGGTGGCTTGGGCTGCGTGTCTGACACAGGAAGCTCCCATCCCGTTTCCCTCTCTGGCGCATGGAGTCCCGCCGTCCATGTTAATCTTTGACCCGACGGGACGCTGAACTGAAGGGGCACTCGGCGGGCTGTGCTTCCTGGAGACCAGAAGGCGGAGGTGGAGAGAGTGAGCCTTCGAGACCTTGGGCCAAGCAATGCAGATGCAGAACCGGTTGGATGAGACGAGCTGGAGCCTGAAGCATCCACTGAAAAGGGCTGGTACCTGTCCCCCCGCTATGGATCCTGAACATCCCACTGAAAAGGGTGCACTGTAACTGGACCCCGTTGCGATCCATCGAAGAACTCAACCCAAGTCAGGGCTTGATCTTGATCTGGATTGTGCAACATCAAGACACGGTTCCGTCATCCCTCCACCTGAATTCCAACCACCGGCTCCGTCCAGAGACAGCAAACAAATGTATCACTAATTCATTAGGTATGCACGAAGTCGGGCGGGCAGAGTCAAAAAAAGAGAGCCCAACAGGCTGCTCCGGCTCGGTGTGTGCCGTCTTCCTACAGCCATTCCGCCACCGACTCACGCCGTGCCACTCTAAATGCATGGCCTACCCGGGCCATTCTCAGCCTTTGTCTCGGTCAGTCGGGTCCCGCAAGAGTCAAGAACAAAAGTCTGGTATCTGCCAAACCCGGCTGTCCCGGGGGCCAGTCGCCGGGGTGGTGGTCGTTCGTCGACAAGTAAGCGATACAAGATAGAGCACGCGCATCTTGCCCTTGCTAATCACAACGTCACACCGATAGAAGCGAATGGCCCTGTCCTCAAAAGCCAATACTATCGAAGAAACGAAAAACTGTGGAAAAAAAAACTGTGAGCAAACCGAATAGACGTTTCACGGATCCCGTCTCTTCTTGGACGTCTAGTTCCATCCCGGACAGAATCCGGCCCTAGGTTCTGACGATGCCCAAAACTTGGGGCTCACAGTGGGACGCAGTGGGCACTTCCAGTGGGGCGGTTCTGCCGCCTCCCCGTCCCCCCGGGAGAGGATTGGCAATCGGGCTGTTAGGTACAAAGTGTAACTAATTAGTTAAGTGGAAAAAGGTCTTAGGTGAAAGCATCTCGTGATGCGATCTCGACCAAAGCTGGCCCACGGACCATGGCCCCGTGGATCCAGACCACGATCAGGGCCTGGAATCGTCAACAACAAGGAGTGGACGCATGGAGCGGGCCGCTTGGGGAAAGCCAGTGGGTTGATTGCCGCATGGTCCAAGGCTTGATTCGGGCTACCAGGCTCAGAGGTGAGGATAAAGAGGAGCTGAAGAAGAGTGAGGTGAGGCTGGGGGCTGAGGAGGATATAGTCCGCGATGACAGCAGCAGCAGGAAATGCAGTTGTGAGGTTGATATCTCGAGCCACCTTACACAGAAATCTCCTCCGTGGGGGTCCCGGCTCGGAATTGAGCACAGGGGGGCAGGGGCAGATCTTGGCCAGGGGTTGAGGGGTTGATCTCTGGATAAGAAAGATGGGTTCGTTTCTGGATTCAATTGCACAACAGCTCATTGCTGGTAGAAAGACGGAGAGGAAGAGAGAGAAGAGGGGCCTGTCCGTCCGTATCAAGATTTCCCCGGACGGCCGAGAAACCTTGCATCTTGGTCGGAAAGGTGGAGTTGCGCACCCAGTAGGTAGGTATGGTATGTAGCAATATCAACGTTGACTTATTGTAGAGTCCGAGTGTGAAGTACTCTATACCCGGTACCTACACCATCACCCTTCTTCCAATCCATTCAACAGGCACACACACGCAACGTGCTGACGTGCTTCTTCCCTCTTACGGGGTGCAGCGGAGGAAATAAAACGCATGCATCACCAGCCTTCGAATGATAACAGAACAGAAAACGCGGCGCAAGGGGGTGTGATGGCCGCACGCTGCAGGGCATGGGGGCCTCAGGCTCATTGGGCGGCCGTGGCCCTCCTGGCCCAATCAGTCGCCCCCATCCCCCAGGCGGGCTTAGCACAAGGTTGAGCCAAGCCTCCCCCCAATCCAACGCATTAATCACCAAAACGCCAAATCGTTGATAAGACGCCTCCCTCCCAGAGATATCGTCGACGCCACCCAAGGTAGCTTGGGTACTGTATTCGTACCTCGGGGACTTGGGTCTTGAGTTTTGCGTACCGTGAGCATGACACGCAGTAGGCCAACATCTTCTATTTCCAGCTTCCTCTTCTTCTTCTTCTTCTTCTTCTCCTCCAGGGCTTCGGGGAGTCCAACTCTTCACAGATAGATAGATACACAATTAGCACGCCGAAATCACCGAAATCACCACATGCGCGCACAGAGCCGTGGTTCCTTATCATTCAGCCCGTCTCTTCCTCCTCCTTGATTGGGCGCCCCGGCAGCCATGAGCACTTTGCAATGTGTATTCGTACGGGGGTACAACGATACAAGTCTCCGAAGCAGACGGAGCCAGCTTTTTCGTCGTGGTACGAATGCCGCACTATTGCCCACTTGGCTTCCCAAGCGATGACTTCCACCGCTGACACATGGGACGGCGCTAGACTGGGCTGAAAGCCTGCCTGTGAAATGGCTCCGGCGGCTTGCAACCCTTTCGGCACCTTTTTTTCCCCTTCTTCCACTCCGTTTCTTTTCCGGTTGGACTCACCCTGCTGGCTATTTGTGTCGATCCAATGACGGCGCAGTGCGCGACTCAGTTCTCGACGTCGTTGCGGCTTGCACCGTCGTGAACCTTGGGCGTAGCATGTACGAGGCCGAGACCCTCGCCTTCATTCCCTTCCGGCTGTGTTGTGCCGTGCCGTGCCGACTGGAGAATCCGGGGAAGCGGAGCCAGATTTGCGTGTCCCCAGTGCCTTGTTGTCAGCAGTTCATGGACGGTCTCCGTGGTCTGGGGTTTCGTGGATTCCTTGGCTTCTCTTCAACCTCACGACGATGATGATATACAGCAGATGGATTTGAGTTGCTATTAAATATGTCCCTAGGCATGGGGTTGAGATTGGCTGACATGCCATATCTGTTTCCCATCTCTTTACTTCATTCCTCGTTTCCGCGTTTCCGCGTAACCATCAGGCCCATTAACATGCTCGGATACACCACTACTCTCCCCTATTCCCCCCTATTCCATTCCGTCTCCGGCTTTCATTGCTCTGGCCTCTTTCCTCTCTCACGCCTTCAAAAACTCCAGCAAATCCTTATTGACCTCGTCGTAATGGATGTTGGGCAGCGCATGCGGCCCTCCCGTGTACACCTTCAGCGTTGCCTTGGGTAGCACCTTGACGGCCTTGAGCGCCGACGCCTGGATGGGCACGACCTGGTCGTCGTCGCCGTGGAGCACCAGCACGGGGATGTCGATGCGCTTGAGGTCCTCGTTGAGATCCGTCTCGGAGAAGGCCTTGACGCAGTCGTAGACGTTCTTGAACCCGGCCATCATGCCCTGCAGCCACCAGCTCTGCACCAGGCCCTCGCTCCTGACGGCGCCGGGGCGGTTGAAGCCGAAGAACGGCCCGTTGGGCACGTCCAGGAAGAACTGCGCGCGGTCCTTGAGCATCGCCTCGCGGAAGCTGTCGAAGACGCCTAGCGGGAGGCCCTCCGGGTTGGCCGCCGTCTGCACCATCAGCGGCGTGACGGCGCTGACCAGGACGGCCCTGGAGACGCGCGCGGTGCCGAAGCGTCCCAGGTAGCGCGCCACCTCGCCGCCGCCGGTCGAGTGGCCGACCATCATCACGTCGCGCAGGTTCAGGTGCTCGAGCAGCTGGCGCAGGTCGTCGGCGTACGTGTCCAGGTCGTTGCCCTCCCACGGCTGGCTGGACCGTCCGTGGCCGCGGCGGTCGTGCGCGATGACGCGGTAGCCCTGGCTGGCGAGGAACATCATCTGGCTGTCCCAGTTGTCGCTGTTGAGCGGCCAGCCGTGCGAGAAGGTCACCGGCTTGCCCGTGGGGTTGCCCCAGTCCTTGTAGTAGATCTCGACGCCGTCCTGGAGGGTGAAGGTAGGCATGATGGAGGAGAGTCCAGTGTGTAGCTTCAAGGAGAAGGTGTAAGTCGGCAATGGGTGAGAAGTGGCAGTTGTCAGTGAGATTTAATGCCTCCGACCCCCAAACCTCGAACCAATTCCGGCTGTTGTTATAACTTCATGCCTGCGATGACTGATGACAGTCAGGCCTGACTGATGGTCGTTCAGCCTGACGTAATGCCCCCGTTTCGGCGTCGTCGGCGACGGGCGGCGGGTGCAACGGCCTGGAGAGAGAGGAGGGCTCGACGGGTAAAGCAGACAAGGCCTTGTGCCGGCTGCCGCGTTAGGGCCTTGGAGGTCGTCATTCAACAAGCCGGATTGCCCGTCCTTGTCACGGCGATATCATCGTCTCTCGGGTTGGTGCTGATTAAAGACAGCGACGGAACTCCGCCGTGTGCCGATGCCGCTCCGGGCCCGGCGACAAGACCGCTTTGTTAGAGCGATGACGTACGGAGTGTATTGAAGCTGGGCTATTCGAAGCTCAAGCTGTTCAACGATGAAATGTTGTTGTGTCTGTTACACCTAGGTCAGGCAACTACATCCGTGTGTCCACCGGCTTGGCATGGCCGTTCCGTGGCTCTCTCGGCGCCAAGCTGTTACCTTGCCTCTGAAGTCATGCATCTTCAATGCAACTCCGAACCAGATGCGGATATACAGCATCAGGCTCGCAGCTGATGCCCTGCCTATCTAGACGAGCTTGACAATCTGGGACATTTCCTCGTGTCTGTCACCCATCCGTGTGCCTTCTTTGAACTTGGACCTTCATCGGTGACAGGGTTGATGTCTTATGACGTGCGCGTGTGGTGAAGAGCAGATTACCCGGCTCCTCTTCAAACTCGACAACTGCACGGGTTGTTTAACCGTTAAGAATCGTTCGTAATACATATGTGAAGACTAAAATTAGCATCTGCAAATCTAATTGAGAACCGACGTTGATCAACTCGTTTGTCGATATATGCCAAGTTCCTTACCCTACACCATTGTTCGAAACCCATCATAACCATCACGACACATCCCTTAGATCACCCACAACGAGCTTTCACATTATCACGTCGACATGAAGCGATGCGTATGCACAGCATACTTCAAGCATAATTGGTTGAGAGTTTGAGCTTCCCCTACCATCTTAACGCCCGTACAAATGCCGCCCTGTCTAAACCTCCCGTGTAAGTCCTTCATTTGACACCATCCTTGACATAGTACAAAGCGCTGCCCGTCGCCGGCCGACTCACTACCACGGCGCTCGCCCGCTGCTCCGCCGTCAACTCCCGCTTGGAAAAGTACTCCCTCTCCAGCGCCTCCGTGACCGACGCCACCCGGTCCGCCGGCACCAGGTGCACGCTGCACCCGCCCCAGCCGGCGCCGGTGACCCGCGCGCCGTACGCGCCGGCCGCCCGCGAGATGGCGCAGATGTCGTCCAGCTCCGCGCAGCTGCACTCATACAGGTCCCGGCACGACGCCTGCGTCTCGTTGAGCAGCTCACCCAGCTGCGCGTTGAAGCCCGTCGTGTCCGACGCACCCGTGTGCACCGGCCGCTCCAGCAGCGTCAGGAAGCCCAGCACCCGCAGCGCCTCGGAGAAGACGTGCACGACGCGCTGGCGGAGCTTGAAGCGCTCGGCGCGCACCGGCAGCCGGGACATGAAGCGGGCCTTCAGCTCCGGTACCGTGATGCCGAGCGCCGCGGCCACCTCGTCGCGCGTGTACCCTTCCTCCTGCGTCAGCGTCGCCTCGGCCACCGCCAGCAGCTTCTTGAGCTCCTCCTCCTTGGACAGGGTCTGGGCCGCGCCGGAGCCGCTCTGGTGGCGGAAGAAGGTGTCGTGGAAGCCCTGCAAGCTGATACCCAGGGGGCCGGCGTCCTCGGGCAGCTGGACGCCCGCCGGGTTGAGCACGGCGTTGAGGTAGGCGGCCGCCATGCTGCACTCGACGACGCGCAGGTTGTAGTGGATGGGCCCGGTGACCTGTTTGTTGGAGGTGACAAAGGACTGCACGATGACGAAGCACAGCTCCGGGCTCGTGGGAGGGAACTTGACGGGCCGCGCCGAGAGCTCCGGGCTGAAGGAGACATAGAGGGCGGCGCCTTGCTCCGAGAAGACGGAGGCGGCCTGGTCCATACTGTGACGAATGTGAGTTTTGCGGATTCATCTTGGCAAGCTGGGGGTTGGGAACAGCATACCCTCCGGAGTTGACGCCCACCGCGCGCTCGCTCACGATGGCGAGCTCTGTCAACTCCTTCTTGTCGACGGACGTGTCGCCGCTGGCCACCATGACGGCAAGCGAGCTGGCGCTCACGACGGCGGCGCTGGAGCTCAGTCCGCCGCCCACGGGGACGTTGCCGTCCATGAGCAGCTCCATGTTGACGGGACGGAACGCCTTGCCGTGCTTCTTCCGCAGCAGCTGCAGCACGCCGCGCAGGCCGCTCTTGAAGTAGTTCGTCCACTCGAACTGGGTGGCGTCGATGTCGACGTCGCCGGTGACGGGCACCTCGAAGTCCTTGGCGGCGAACTTGCCGGCCTCGACGTTGGCGATGCGGATGCGGAACGTCTTGGCGTCCGGGGCGGCGGGCGTGGCGGCCACGGCGAACAGCGCGTCGGCGGTGATGGCCATGGGCAGCACCGAGTACAGCGAGTAGTCGATGTGCTCGCCGATGATGTTCACGCGCCCGGGCGAGCGCGCCACGAAGCTGGCCGGGTGGCCGTAGAGGGCCTCAAACTTGGTCACGAGGTTGTTCCATCGCGGCGCCTCGGTGGCCAGCGCGGCCGCGGGATAGATGTCGCTGAGGGTGTTGGCGACGGGGACTGGGCCGGACATGTTGGCGGAGGGTGGATGTCTCTAGAAATAAGGTGAAGATTTGAAGTCACGAGCGGTTCTCTGGTGGGATTGCCGCTCTGTCGCAAACCACGAGGAGTTGGTGATAACGTCTCGGTGCCCCGCAATTGCCCCTCGTTGGTGTTGTTCTCTGAATGACGTCTCAAGAGCTGTTGTAAGGTCCGTAGACTAACGCGAGAGTTCAATCAAGTCAAGGTCGTCTTCAATGCCAAAGCCAAAAAAAAAACCTCCAGTAGATGTATGAATTGACAACACAACGTGATATCGTCACACGCACAGAAAAACAGTTCATGGAGTGACCATGACCTCCCCCAAGTTGCCCCCCAGTTCTCCCCGCCGTAAATCGCAAGGTTGCTGCGCTGGCTAAATACGGCGTCTCTATATCCCCACCTATCGGCGGCTCGCCCGGCTTTACTTACTCGCCCATGACCACGTTTCCGGTTCATGGCCTTGCGCCTCGGCTGATTCGGTGGGAACGGCCGAGTGGGAGCGAGTGCGTGAGCGAGCTGTAGGATAGAATGCGCTGGAGCGCGCATCATTTCGGAAAATCACTTCGGAGCATCACTTCGGAGGTTCCGCTAGGTCGGTGGCTTTTATGCCGGACTTTCAACACGGCGGGGCGGAGCTCCCGTCGACCTGGCGAGATGCGTTGTTGGTTACCTAGCGAAGAGGTATTTAAACTGTAATCTCAGCTCTCAACCTTGAAAAAGCTCTTCTCAAATCTCTCTCTGGCACTCAACTATTGGGTTAAAGGCTAGTCCTGCCCTCGTAGATCCGAAATACTATGTTATTTGGCGACCGTTTGTGGTTCATGGTCTAGCTATGAGATGAATGCTAAAGCTTATAGACTAGAACTTTCCTGCTGAATCAGTGGTGAGAATGTGCTCGAGCGCAATATACCAAAGTCAGCCATGCCAAAACCTGCCAGCTGCCGTGCATGCGGTGCTCTTTGTGAAGCGACTGGCAACAGCTGTCAGGTAACCAAGCCATGGACGCTCACTTCACCGTGACTGATAATGATCATTTGCTTGCTCAACGACCAAGTACACACCTAGCTCTCCTGCCTCACTACGCCAGATGTAATCACCACCAACCATCCAGTGACGACTTGCGGACATCTCGCGCCGCCGTTTGAGACACTAAAGGCTCGCATCATGGGCTACCCAGTCCGAGACCTTCAGCCCGGGACTCTGTACCTCACCATCTCCATCGCTCTGGCGCCGGAGCATGAGCCGGGCACCACCGTCCACGACTATCGCTCATTCCCCAACACCCTCGACCCGAGCATCTACGAGACTTCGTGCACCCAGGGATACGGCAACGAGGAGTTCCAGTGGGGGCTCTACTGGCACCGCGGCCTCGGCGACGGGACATGGTTCATGCTCCACCGTCGCCCTTACCAGCCGGACGTCGAAATCCCCGGCGTCACGGTCCCCGTGTACGTGCTTGACCGACAAGAGATGTCGCAGTCGCCACGCCTCTTCGCTCACGTCGTCGGCCTAGTTCGCGTCCTCCGCGTCCCAGTTGTGCTCGCCGCCGACCTGACTTCCTACCTCAACTGGCTGGCACCGGAGGCCGCCATACAAGCCCACCGGAGCTTCATGTGGGCGACATCGGTATATCTTCGAACCAGACGGCACGTGGCCAAAGTTCAAGGAACAGTCGATCGTGGAGCCGAGGGCTTCGACATCACTGTCTTGCTCTACGAAGCGGTGCAGTTTGCATACGGAGAGGTGTGGTACGGGCTGGCTCGGCAGCTACCCCGGCCCATCATGGCCTCGGATGCTGGCCTAGCGATGGCTCCTGGGGACGAGAGAGAGGCGGATCGGGAACGGGGGAGGGATGTATCTTCGGTGGCGATCAACTGAGCATGTTCAGGTGACTGAGATAATTTGTCGGGGTTGTCATCGGTCGGGCAGGCATCGGAATCTTGTAAGCAACCAGACGGGTAGGAAAACCATGTCAGACCATACAAGAGCAAATTTGATGACGGGAAGCAAGCCATATCAACCTGAACGCCCTCATTCTGCCTCACGATCCAGCTGGGATCATGAAGGGCGCACAGTGGTAGGCGCTGCAACGTCGTTTGTAACGTGTCACATAATCGAGGTCAGTCAAAGCGTATGTAGCGTTCTTGGGGCTAAAAATGCGGTCCGGTTGGGTCAAAGAAGTGTCGTGAGCAGGCCGAGAGATGAGATTACGTGAGAATCGCAGGATTGGAGGAAGCACGGCGCACAAAAGGACGTCATCGGGAATGCACCCTACAGGCCGGAACCCCGCCAATGGCAAACCCCTCCAAGCCCCGCCAAACCCCTCACGGGTCGTCACTTTGCAGATGCACGTCTCAGCCCGAAGACGCTGCTGTGCAGGTACGTACAGTCATAGAACTGGAAGAAGTTGTCCATGCCATCGGAAATTGTTTTGTATCACAGTATTATCATCGTACGTAGGTAGTGACTCATCGTTTGAAGTTGGTCCAGACAACATGACGTAGCTGCGTAAGAAGCATCCCTCTTGAGGTAGCGCCCGTCACACTTGCTTGTGCCTCAAGATACATCAAAAGACCCTTATTTGGTAAAGCAAAACCAGTGTCACGGACGGAATGTTGGTCGGTGCATGTGAATGGCCTGCCGTGGCCTTTAGCTCAGCGTGTGGCGGAGGCTTGTCCAATCGAGGGGGACGCTCAACGTCATGCGCTGCCTCTTGTCTGGAAGCGTTTGTAGAGTCAAAGGTAAAATAGGTACTTCAAGTAGGTACTCCCACGTAACTACCTGGCAGCCGAGGCAGGGTCTCCATGATGACTGAAGATAGAGTGAGGGCTTGTTTGAATGCTTGGGTCCGATATGCGTCAGGAAATGCCAGTGAACAAACTGCACGAACACAGGTGGTGGAATGGAAGTGATGCGATTGGAGCGAGTGCATGATTCCAGGTGTACCTTAGGGGCTTAGGTTCCTCACCTGGTCCCCCGTTTTGGGTGCTTGCCACCTGCCGCAGCCGCTGCCGCTGCCACTGCCTCTGCCACTGCCACCCGCCGACAAACACCTGCTCTTTCGTTGCGGATCTCGGGCTTTTGCTGGCCCTCTCCGGAACAGTATAAATTCCACCCACGTCCCCAGAGTCACGTTGTTCCACTTACTTCTTCCACTCTCATCAACACGTTCTCATACAATCTGCCACAACACCACCAAAAAAACGAACCACCAACTTTCAAAACCAAAACCCCCCCTTCAACAAATCATCATCATCATGAGTGGCTGCGGCTGTGCTACCTCTGGCTCCTGCGGATGCGGCTCCGACTGCACCTGCGCCGGCTGCCCTGTAAGTCATCTAGTCGTATGGGGACGGGTCGTGGATCGTGGACGCTAACGGCTGCCAATCAAGCACAAGTAAAGCCCTTGACGCCAGGGACGATGAGGACCTTGAGGGCCTCAGACAAGATCGATGTCGATTGGGGGAAGTCGGACAATGCATGGATCCACTCGTTTTCCATCGGTATTGTGGGATAGCCAGGGACTCATCAGAATGACAGCATTCGTCTCCTGCTAAATCGAATATACTTCTCGCCAAGCACCTTCTGCATGCTCTGTTGTAGTCCCAGTGAGATCTGACTGAGCCGTGATGTTTCATATCCTATATCAACTATTACGGAGACCCAGCCTCCAACATCCAACGGTCATTCTGGCTATGCAACTCCGTCCCCCTAGATCCAATATCACCGTCTACACTCCTTCCATCAACCTACCATCCTCGTCGGTCCGGTGTAGCAGGGAAAAAGGCCAGCACCGGACTAAGCCCCGAGTCATACCATTCCTCCCTGATCCTCAAGTTCATGTTCATCTCCTCTTGGGTGTCGCTGTACTTCTCCTCTTCAAGATCCTCTATCTCGTCCATAGTGTCCACAGCAGTCCACTTCCTCTCGTGCTTTCTGCCCCGGTGGTATGCCTCCAACATGGCTTCTCGCAGTAGCCTTCCGATGTACAGCACCGCAGCTAGCACCGATACCGCGCAACTCGCCTGAGCAACGTGACAGTAAACCCGTATTCCTTCCCAACTGGCGGCACACCCACGCGTGAGGTACCACGGGTGCGTACTGGTATGGTCTGGATCTGTAAAGTCGCCCGATGTCTGGCCGGCGAGGCTGACGACCCAGAGGGACGCGAGGAGCATGTCGTATAGCACGTCGACGTAGCAGGGGAGGTAGTCGAGATGCGTCATGATGGCACGGGCGAGGAAGATGACGAAGCTGAGGATGGCGATGGCGAGGTTCGAGTCGGTCAACCTAGACAGGCACGCAGATATAGTCAGCCATCAAGTCTGCAAGCACCGAGGTGGGAGTTCTGGCGCCCAGGAGCATACCTCTGCGACCAGATCAATGGGATCTCGGGCGGCTCGCGGTGGTTGGCGTAGAAATAGATCCGTTCGTTGGGGTTCGAGTTCCATCCCTCGACGCCGCCGTTCCCCCATAGCCTGGACCTGAAGCGATCCGGATACGCAAGGCCAAAGAGCACGACGGCGGTGGCGGTGATGGCAAGCTCGAGGCCCAGCAGGGCGAGAGACAGCTTGGTTGGACGGGCCATGATCAGACGCCGGCGGATGGTGGTGTGTCTCCTCAAACATCAGCAGCGAAATACACATGGCTGCGGTGCGCTGGGTGCTTATTATTTACTATTTGCCGTGTTTACTCCCATGCGAGCCGACCGCGCGCGTGGTTGCGTGAGGCCGGCGAGGCCTGGTAGGTGAAACTTGCTCATTCTCCCGCACAGGGGGAGGGGGCGACTTTGCGGGTACCCGCTGCAGCTTGGCGGACGAACAACGGCCTCATGGTGACCGGGAACTGGAGATTTGGAAAGTCGCGTCACACCGGAGACGGCATGGGGATGTGTGTTGTACGAGGGCATCGAGAGGGAGGGGTTCTGTGGTGGTGGTGATGCTAGCGGGGAGGTGTTGAAGAAAAGACAGGCGGCGTGGAGGCGTTCTAGGGATGGAACTTGTCGTAGATACAAGGTTTCCTTGGGATAGGAGTGCCTGAAGAAGCAAAGGGGGTTTCTTTAGAGAAAGCCACATTCAGGTAGTCTTCTTACGAGGCCGCTCAGGAGTCAGTTACAGTGGCAGTCAGGAAAGGCTCGGAGAGCAGAGTGGAACAAGCACTCGTTCTGGGCCCGTAATATAGAAAACCAGGCTTAGATACCCCTGCCGTGCTATATTAACGCTCGGCATCTCCATTAAATAGGCTCTGCGTCGATAACATGGGATCTATTCCAAGATATCCTTGCTGGGCAAAGCAAGCGTTTCGGCCGGGGTCGGCTGGACGAGTCTATTCCAGCGCATGGTTCGGCTTTGCGATAGAAGACGAAACAATGCAACTCTACAAGAAAAGTGAATACAATAAACGGATATTTTCTATCACTTCATGGTCTTGTTGCGATACTGGTTGGTATCCGCGATCCAAACTCCCAAGTCGTAAGCTGGTCTGACTTGTGGTATGCAGCGTAAGTAGATCGGGAAAGAAAAGGAACATCATCACAAGAATATGTGTGATTTACCTGGAGCAAAGCCATTCCCTTCCATTTGGCCTAAGGGAGTTGCCAAGTTTAGTTGCGGTGTTTGTCAACGGTCAATGGTCGAGTCAACGGTCGAGACAACGGTCGTGGACCCACTCTGATTGGTTTCCCGCCTCAGGCTCACTCCCTCAGCTGGATGATGTAACCCTCACAATCAGCCGAAGCAGCCAGCCGCAGTCCGGCAGTCCTACCCCAACATCAACACCAGCACCAACCCGACAGCCCGTCGACCGGCTCGCAGCCTTACCACAACCCCCGCGTGTATTTCTTTCGTCTTTGGCCGTATTTGTTTTCTATTCGTACTTTCTTCTCATGGATTCAATGAGATAGACTTGCCACCCGGACCCGACCGATCCTCCCGTTTCCTGCCGCCATCGCCCACGACTAGAGACCAGGCTGCACGCGACAGTCTTGTCGCAGCCAAGATACCTCCTCCGACAATGACGCCCGCCTCCGTCGACTCCTCCGCGCCCGCCGCCGCTCCCCGGAGCGCCGAAACCCCGCGTCGATGCTTCATCTGCCTCACCGATGAGGAGCCCTCCGACCCGCCGTCATCCTGGGTCGACCCGTGTCCCTGCACGCTCGAGGCGCATCAGGATTGCATGCTCTCGTGGGTTACCGACTGTGAGCGTTCTAATAAACCACTCCAGTGCCCCGTCTGCAAGTCCAAGATCCGCCTCGAGGGCCCCTGGGACCCCGTTGTCGCCCTGACCGATGTCATCTCCTCCAAGTTCACCCGCGTGAGCCCTTTCGTGCTGTTGACGACGGCGACGATGGGCATCCAGTTCAGCTTGCAGATGTACGGCGCTTGCGCCATGTGGGCTTTTGCCGGCCGGGAGTCGCTGGTGCAGTTCATGTTGGGTCCGGAGGTGAATGTGGGCGGGCAGCACTCGAGAGTGATGAGGATGGCAAGCGAGAGATTGGGTAATGCGCTTATCCTAATGAACGTAGGCCCAGCTTTGCTGCTTGGCCAGCTTACTCCTTGGCTGGGTAACAAGATCTTTCTCCCCACTGCGTCCTTGGTATGTCTACCCCTCTATGGGCTGTTGGGAAAGCTCCGACTAACACGGCATGATTAGTATGGCGTCTACCGTGTTATGCATGATGACCAGTTCCTGACCTGGCCTCCCTCGCCGCAGATGGCCATGGCGCTCTTTCCTTACGCTCGATCAGCATACATCAACTTTTGGCGGGAGTTTGTATTCCCATACGAGGTCAATCTCAACCGACAGATTATGGGGTTGCCCGCGTTGGAGCCCCGACAGAACGAGGAGCCCCCTGCTAACCCCCGGGCTGGCCAGCGTCACGAGCATGGCGGGGTGTTGGGATTCATAAACAATCTCCTGGAAGCCCTCGACGAGGGTGATGACGAAGAGAACGGCAGAGACGATGCCATGGCGCCTTTGAGAATTGCCCATCATGAGGGCGAGGATGCGGATGGGGATGTGGTCGTTAATATCGTCATCGATGAGGTCGTGGACCTTGCTGAGGAGGATCTCAACGACGTTACCGACGACGACGAAGATGATGATCCAGAGGACGGAATCGGACCAGCCGTGAGAGTGGTCCCAGGAGCCCAGCGAGATCCAGGCGCTTTACCTAATGCCGCACCGGCCGACGCCGCAGCGGTGCATAACGAGCACGAAGCTCCACAAGCACCTCCGGCCCGCCGCCCTGGTCTGGGCACCATTCTTTCCGGGGTCTCTAACGCCATCGTCAGCGCCCTAATCCTGCCGGGCATTTCCTACGCGATGGGCGAGCTGCTCCGACTGGCACTGCCCAAGACATGGACCACAGTGCCTAGGAATCCATGGTTCCGCACGGCTGGGATCATGCGGCCAGGCCTGTTACAACAGCAATGGGGACGCAGCCTGGTTGGTGGGTGCCTGTGGGTGGTGATGAAGGACGTGGTGCGGCTGTATACCAAGTATCGTAAGGTGGCGGCGATGGGGAAGCGGAGAGTCAAGAACGTGGAGCGAAACCGAAGGGGGAGGTGAGGGGGCTTGGCACAATAAGGAACGAAAGAATCGAAGACGGGACCATGGGCGATGTTGGAAGCTTGCTTTGGTTTCACTTAGCTGGCGCAGCATGAGACGGAGTTTCACGGTGCAGGGATAACGAACGAGGCCTCGTCTGGGGTCAGGGCGGCGACAATACAAATTCAACTCAAGTAGGTTTTACAGGACATGGACAAGCGGGTCAACGGCAACTTGGTTTAATATCAAGCGCTGGATACAAATCCACGTGTTTCAAGCTGGGATTGCTTCGTACATACAGACACATCCCTGTGTTGAAGCCGTGGGGAGTCTACTACTACCCCACATTTGTTTTCCCGGGAATCTGCCCCACGTGGAATCTTCCAGCCTGAACCCGACGACAAGGCAGTAACAACAGTTCGTCCCACTGCTGCTTCTCACCGCGGGGCTTTGCTTTGGTTCTCATCCGTCCCCAGAAGCTCACATCCTCTCCCCCACCAACCAAACCAACCTTTCCCTTCCAACGTCCGTCCTCCGCCCTGTAACACACAGGATCTGCCCGCCATGGTGAGTTGTAATCATTATCCCTCTCCCTCTCTTGTGCTCTGTTCTTTTTCTTCTTTTCCCCCGGGACATAGTGTCCTTTGTGCGTATGTATTCTGACTGTCTTGGCTTCAACGAAACAGGCCCAATCCTCCAAGCAGCGCCTCGCGCTCGCCATCTGCGACTTCCTCGCCACGTCGTCCGCCGACGGCACGCTGACGGCCGACGACAAGGACTCGGTCGAGGTGGCCATCAACTGCATCGCCGAGTCGTTCAAGGTTGACCCCAGCGACAAGCCCGCCGTCCAGGCCGCCCTGGGCTCCCAGAACCTGCTGCAGATCTACTCCGTCTACGAGAAGCTCAAGACGTCGTCGGGGCCCTCATCCGCTGCCGCCTCCGCTGCCGCCTCCGCCTCCGCCCCCGCCGATGCCGCCGATAAGTCCGTCTCCGAGGAGGACAAGAAGCAGGCCGACGCCCTCAAGAGCAGGGGCAACGCCGCCATGGCCCAGAAGGACTACGCCCTCGCCATCAACCTCTACACCCAGGCCCTCGGCCTCAACCCCCTCAACGCTGTCTTCCTCTCTAACCGTGCCGCCGCCCATTCCGCCGCCAAGGATCACGCCTCGGCCAAGACGGACGCCGAGGCCGCCGTCAACATCGACCCGGCCTACACCAAGGCCTGGTCCCGCCTGGGTCTCGCCCGCTTCGCCCTCGGCGACGCCCGCGGTGCCATGGACGCCTACGCCCAGGGTATCGAGCACGAAGGCCACGGCGGCTCCGATGCCATGAAGAAGGGCTACGAGACGGCCAAGCGCCGTGTCGACGAGATGGGCCTTGACGAGGACGCCCTGCCCCGCTCCTCTCCCGGCGTCAACGTCAATGCCGGCGCCGGTGCTGGTGCCCCCGGGGGTATGCCTGATTTCGGTGCCCTAGCCTCCATGCTCGGCGGTCAAGGCGGCGCCGGCGGCCAGGGTGGTGGTGGTGGTATGCCCGACCTGGGAGCTATTATGAACAACCCCATGTTCGCCAGCATGGCTCAGAACCTCATGAGCAACCCGGATATGATGACCAACCTCATGAGTAACCCCCGCCTCCGCGAGATGGCCGACAGCTTCTCCAGCGGCGGCGGCATGCCCGACCTCAACAGCCTCATGTCCGACCCCAACATCGCCGACATGTAAGTCCCTTTCTCCATGGCCCTCCGTTGTCTCTAAATACAGCTTACTCATACAAAACCTCCAGGGCCCGAAACATGATGGGAGGTGCCCCTGGTGCACCTGGAGCCCCTGGCGGCCCCGGAGCCCCCGGCGGCGCTGGTGGTGCTGGACAGTAAAGGCAATGGATAGATAAGAAGCGTAGAGAATACCATCATGACCGCGCCCCGATTGGATCCAGGAGGCAATGCGACACGACGTATGTATAAATGGGACAACGCAGCAGGAGTCCATGTCCCGGGATTCTTTAATAGAAACTGCAAAAGCTCGCCTTAATTTCCCCCCTTGTTGCTCCATCCATTGATGCAATACCCCATAATAGTTGTACAGGTCCAGTAACCGCCATTAATATCATCGTAAGCCATTAACGCGTCCTTTTATTTAGCCATGATATTGAGCCATAACACCCCATGAGACACCATTAATCGTTTTCACTGTGCAGAATATCTCCCCCTCCTGTAAGTATTATCGTGATAGCCGGCCCACCCCATGTGTTCCTCATGGTTGCCTAAGGTAAATGAGAACGTGTGTCATATCGTTGTTGTTGTTTCAAAATTGAATCAGACTTGAGTCGGATTGGTAGGTGTCGACCCGCCTCGATTGTTTCCTCGACCCCGTCGCCCGCGGTACCAAGATCCTCGTCCCCGCTTACTACCTCGACTTGCACGACGTGGGTTCTGGCTCCCAGCTTCGGCGCTGTTAGAAGGGCGTTCGTTTTCGTTGCCAGGAATGACCCCCTTAGCCAGATCGTCAGTTTTCGTTTTCGGCCCTTTTTTATTATTGCCAGGGCTCCCCATATCGACTGGGAGCGATTTTGCGCTGACGTTCCGGAGAGAAGGTTCGAGCTTGCGAACATAGGTAGCTTCGCCTGGGGGAGAAGAGTCCATGGTGGGCCTGGGATAGCTTGAGCCATCGCTAGTTTTTGGCGAGAGTGGTTGGGCATGAGTGGAGATTTGGTGCAGCTCGTTGAGTCTTGGGATCTGGGAGCGGACAATGAGACTGGTTTTCATTGGAGGAGCTGAGACGTGACGATGGGCCTGAACAGGGTTAGAATAGGACAGAATGATAATTATTGGCGGTACTTACCAGAATTGCTGGCTCTTCTGGGACGTCTGGTAAAGCTACCTGTTCTGCCACGGGCTCGTTCAAGTCTTGAGAGGGTTCGCTCTTCGACTGCACCCGTCGAGAATAACAGGGGTGCTTTAGCTCGGCAGATTCTTGAGAAATGTCGCCTTTGTTATCTGTGGCCTTAGACGGCTCCTAGGCGTCGCTGACCTCGTCTTCGATAGTCAGCGGCTGAGGTGATAGTCATGTCTTGACGTACGTACCGTTCGTCGTCCCATTCCTTCCCCCATGATCCCGGCGGCTGCTCTTCAGAGCACGACCAACCGCCGCTCCGAAAGCGATATGCCTCTCCACCTTGTTTGAACTTGTCACTACCGATCTTGTGCCATCTTGCTTGTCCCCAGTTTGGGATGGATTGGTGGCCTCAATCTTCTTTGGCAGTGGTACTGCCCCCTCCTCATCTACCTCGTCTGACCATCGTCGGCTTGTTTGTGTGTTAGTAATAACCGTGTTAGTCCTTTTGACGCCACACTCCTCGTCCGCCGAAGCCTCCGTGCCTGGCCCCAGTCTGATCTTGCCCAACGAGCGCGGCGTGAACGTCGGAGCAACGGGATTCAAACGGGATGCCTGCAGCCAGAGGTTAGAGTCGCCAAAGATTAGTTTTCTTTGGCGGAATCTACCTCTTGGATGCGATTCGGCGTTGCCGTCGCCCGCTCTTCACCGCCCTGTTGCGAAGATTCCCCTTCGTCCTTGGTAGCCGGTGTCGGCTTCACCTTAGACAGCTCAGTCCTGGTCTGTTCTGAGGATAAGTCGTTAACAAATCCTGCTTGACCATCTGTCGCTCCCTCAACTTTGTCGTCGTCGTTAGGTCGAATGAAAACCTGCTTCGACCACAAATCGGCATATCTTCCCCCAGAAACAATTAGCTCGTTGTGGTTGCCTTGCTGAAGAATCTCGCCGTTCTCCACCACAATGATTCGGTCTGCGTTCATGATGGTCGACAGTCGATGACTATTTTGGTAAGTTTCTGGCGGGACCACGGGTTGAATGACAACTCACGCAACAATGAAGGTGGTCCGTCCCTGGCACAGTCTTCTAAAGGACACCTGGATCTGCTGCTCCGTGTCTGTATCAACCGAGCTAGTGGCTTCGTCCAGCAGGACAATGTCCGGTTTCTTGAGCATTGCTCGAGCAATGGCGATGCGCTGCAGTTCACCACCAGATAGTTTGCTATGTATGTCAGCACGTGGGTCTCTGAAGCATGCCAGGAAAAAAGCTCACACGCCGCGCTCTCCAACTCGAGTCTTGTAACCTGGTGGACATTAGTTGGTCGTCTGGTAAGAAGTAAGGTGGGGGACTTACCATGAGTAAAGCCTTTGATCTTATCATGAATACAGGCTGCTTTACATGCTTCAAACACATCGTCATCGCTCGCCGTGATCCTCCCATATCGCACGTTGTTCATGATCGTGTCGTCGAATAGGATCGGACTCTGGGGAACAACCCCAATACGATCTCGCAGACTGCACGAAGTTAGTGGCGGTTGAGGTCAAATCACACGTGCCAGCATACCTGAAAAGGTCAACATCTCGGATGTCCTGCCCGTCGATACGAATGGAACCCTCAGCAACGTCGTAGAAACGATCCAGGAGCTTGATGAGGGTCGATTTTCCAGCTCCAGTCGCTCCAACAAAGGCCACCGTTTGACCAGCCGGAACATGGAAGCTGACGTTCTTGATGATGCCCTTCTGCTTGTCATAGCTGAAGCTGACGTTGTCGAAATCCACTTCACCCGCAACAAACTTGAGCGGTCGTGCCCCTTTCTGGTTCTCGACGGATGGCTTGGTGCGCATGATGTCTAACAACCGTTCCGCATCGATGAAGTCATCGCTAATGTTTTTTCCTAGCTTCGCGAAGAATTGGAGTGGGGAGGTCAACTGAGCCCAATACATCAACAGCATTGCAAATTGGCCAGATGTAGCATGTCCCGTCCGGATGCGATAGACTGCCAGGAAGGCACTAGCCAGGAGGCCGGAGGTAAGGATGAGAGTTTGAAAACCAATCGAAATGTACCATCCCAGCACGTACTGTTGCTCTCTAAGCCAGCGATTGGTGACAGCATTGGCGTGTCTGTTGTCCTCGTAGCCGATCTGGTTGAACGCACTGACAGTCTGCCACCCAAGGAGCCCAGATTGTCGAACGTAGTGTTCCTCGTAGAGGGCGTTGACCCGATTCCGACTGGCAGCCTTGGAATTGGCCACAAGCTTACTGGCGATGAGGAGGAAAAATATGCCCGTTGCGACAGTAATCAGTCCTTCGTAGGGTCCAAAGGTGATTGAGAGGTAGACAACGGCCACGCCCATGTCAATAAGCATCGGCACAGCGTACAGCAGGACATTCTCGATAACGTTCGAGACGGCACTTCCGCCATAAATTGCCATCATCATATCTGACGAACTCTTGGAGTCGTGGAAGTCGGCGGAAAGGTGCATCATATGGGAATATGCGGCACGTGTCAGCGCGTCGTGGGAGTAGTATTTAACGGGGACCCAGAGCCACTGGCGAACAAGTTCGATGCCCGATTCAGAAGCTGCCAAGCGCAGACTAGCAAAAATAATGACCGCGAGCCACGGGCTGCTTGCGTTATCGCCACTCAGGCTATCCATGATGATACCAGTCTGGCGAGGGATGAGCAAGTGAAGCGCGTTTGATGCGAAGAGACAGAGGCAAACAGCAGCAGCGCGAAGTTGGAGACCGATATTCCCCACGGGCCAGACGTATGGAAAGAGTATCTAGAACAACTCTGTCAGTTATGTCTGTGCAGATGGCGAAGGTGCCCCGTGATGGCAAGCGATGTAGTGAATTGCGGGAAGGACATGGGAGTGGAATGGACTAAATCAGCCGTGTGCTAAGTGAGCAAGAAGCCATACCTTGAAACCCTTAGCATATTCAATCCAGGTACCGCCTTCTTCGAGCCGTTTCTTCATGACTTCTTTGGCCTCCCTCTCCCGACGCTCCCAATTGTACTCTGGGGCCTCTTCGGTGGATTCTTCTTCAGCCTGAAGTGTCGAGCCGTATCCAGACTCTTGACTCTGCTGAGACTGGCCCGCAGAACTTCCAGGACAGGGTGTAGTATCTTTGGGCAAGAGTGGTTGCCGTTCCTCGTCGGTTTCGATCTTGTCTGCGGTGGGAAAAGAGAAAAGGCCGATAAGGATGACGAAAGTCAAACAGCGAGTGGAAGCCAAGGCCACGTCGATGATCTCGTATGATTGGAATTTGACGAATGCGTCGTCGACTGCTGATAGGGAAACGATGGCAATTTCCAAGAGCAAGGCGAGTACCCATGACCCCACGAAGGGATACGAGGCCCCATTCTCGGTGTCGATATACTGGCTAAGCAGGATGCCAAAGACCAAAATGCACGAGAAGTGACCGATGATGATGTGATCCTCTGTGGGCCAAACTCGCGACAGAACTGCCTGTATGCCGATCGCGGCGAGCTGGGCAGCGTAGGTCAAGAGGACGAGGGAAGACAGCACCACAACCGTTCTCTTGCCGGGGAAAGACTTCTGGTTCTCAACAGCTTTCTTTACGGTCTGGATGTTGCAGACGGAGACCACAGACGCAACGAGAAAGTAGACGAATACGATCGACGGGTAGACATAGTACAGCGCTACCAACGTGGCTTGAACCGAGTTGGCTAGAGTCATCGTGACGTCGGAAGTCGATGCTGAGCAGAGCCCAAGAGAGCTAGGCGCTTGAGAGGAGGTGGGTGATGGGTTTTTAAAGGGTTGTCGTGCTCCGAGAAAGCACAAGAACAAGAATTTGAGCTGGGTTGGAGTAAAGGGAGAGATGTGGTAGCCTGTGTCGAAGGGAGTCGAAGATGGAAAAGGTTTTGTATTGAGGAAGTTGTCAAATCTCGAAAATGGGGGGAGGAAAGAAGTATGGCTTCTGTCTGGACGGGGCGTGATTGTTTGTCAGTCGTGGCCGCCGTGGACACTGACGCGGGAACAGGCGTGATTCACAGGTTTGTTCCCGATGGAAATCGGCGCAGGTCCAAACAAGGGAATCACGACAGCGCGTGGTGAAACCTGAGGAGGAGAGACGGAGGGCGAGGGAGAGCGAGGAGAAGTTGGGAGCTGGCACTTCGGTTATGCGCTCTCGCGCCTGCCTTGAGACTGCCTGACTGCCTGACTGCCTGACTGCCTGCCTTGCGCCTGCCTTGCACCAGCCCTGGAGCGAGAGTTCGCGTGGGATGCCAGGCCGAAGGGCAACGATGCCTGCTTCACGGTCGGACTGTTGTTTCCGGTCTAATTTGCTGACTGTTGGTTTTGGGAAGAAGGCGCAATTCAACCTGTGAGGTGGATGACGCGCAATGGGAGATTCCTCCTGCCAGTCTGTGACGGAACAACCACCTTCCAGCTCCTTGCCACCCACTCTGTCCGGAGGCCCCGGGTTCTTTCCTGAAAAGACGCGAGAAAAGAGATTGCTGGCGGTGAGAAGGGATCGCAATTGGTGATGCCGGCTGGCCGCAGGTTCGGCGGTCGCTTGAAACGTCGAGGCCCGTTTCCCGTGCACTTCAAGGAATGCTGCGCGTTTCCGTCTCCTGTGTTTTCTCTTTCCCCTTGCCAACCCGACAACGAATTCGACGGAGGATTGCAGTGCAGTAAAGAACGACGTCCCTCATCAATGTCCCACGGCTACAAGCAGCTGCTACCACACCATGCTCATAGCGAGAGCCGATATCTGCCAATTGCTGCTCAAGTGCAGTGACGGTGTGTCGATCGGTTGCGGTGACGTTCGATTCGCAGTGACGCTGACACCGGGGAGGCAGGTCTGTTGATGTCGAATTGTCCTTTGAACCCGCCACCTGCAGCAATTGTCTATTGTCGAAATCCTCACGGCAATGCAACAAAAAAAAAGACAACGAAGGAGGGAGGTCCGGATTGAAATACCACTTTGCTTGGACAAGAAGGTTTGGCGTGGGCCTGTGGGTGACACTTCTCGAAGCCAGGACAAGGGTCAATCCTGCGAAGCCATGCCCACCTAAGCTTGGTCACAGGCTGAGGCGCGCGTCCAGAGGCTGATTGGTTTGCATCCGTGTACTCCGTACCCAGCGCGTCGGATCGGCTCCCTAGGACCCCTGAACGAATCTTGTGGCAAGCATCTCAACGGTCCCATCGACCACTAGCACTGTGGGATTGTCGAGACGCCATGCTGCAGGGAGTCTGTTCGTGGTGGATTCCGTGCTAGGAGGGAAAGGAAAAAGAAATCGCACCAAAGTTCAGACTCTTGAGTCTTGACCGGTCACCCTGCGACTCTACGCCGCTGCATCGGAAGACGATAACTGGGTAGCTCGTCGCGTGTCCCGCTATCCAGATCCGGGGCCCCATTGTCGACAAGTGGATGTTGGTGGGCCAGATCAGTTGATCATCGCCACTTTCGAGAGCAAGTCTTGGGTTTTCACATCCCAGCCGCCATGTTCCCGAAAGCATGCCACCTGAGTGATGTGTCAATCGCGCTGCACGGAGCCCGGGTGCAGGCCATGCAACGGGGCGCTGTCATCTGTCCGGAAAAGGGGGTTCGGCAGGGGAAAAAGCAGCGAGCCTGCCGCGGGCTGCATTGCCCAGGATCGAGCTGAGACTTGAGAAGCTGAACTGATGACAGAGCAGGACATCGTTGCTGGATTGCCGGTAAGAGACCATGGCGACCTCTCGGTCAGGCCTCAATATTGTCACCGGTCCAAGTTCCCTCATAAGTGGCCCCCTATTCCCTCCTGCTAGGGTCTTTATCCGTTCGGTTACCAGAGACCTATCGCAAGCCGTTCCAATAGCGCTGAAGAGCTTTCCTGTTCACGCGACCAACTTCTGCAAGCCCTGCCGGTTTAGACAACAACAGGCCCGTTGAAGCGTGCCTCCCGCTTGCACTTCACCGACTTTCGCACCAGACCTGTCATCCTGCGGTCTAAGACTACAGGAAGCGGTGAATACTAGCATCCACCGCCAAGTTCAAAAGCCACAGTCATCAACATCCTCATGTTGGACGAAGACTCCTTGCAGCTGTTTAGTCAAAAGCAGGGGGCAGGCCAGATCTTGTCTCCACCCCACACTTCACGGCAATCAACGTAACGGTCCACCCGTTCATCTCAAGGAACATGGCAACGACGATTCGCTCCTCAACTAGAACTATGGAAGAGGCAGCTTACTACTTTACTTCAACAACTTTCCTCAAAAATAGGGCAAATTATCATGTCCTTGGTGCAATCGCAGAACAATATTTCCAGCGTTCCTGATTGAAAGCTGGGCAAAGACAAGCGTCCACAATCCCTACGAACGCAAGTGTTCAATCGCGATCATCCCTTTGTTCTTGCTGGATCAGACCTCAACTTAGGATTGCCTGGTGGATCCCCAGTTAGTACACTGGACCGTACTCTAATTAACATCTCGTTAGCCAGGCTCAGACTTAGTGCACCGCACTGGTGAATCTCTCGTCTTGTTGAAGGTTGCTGCTGAAGTCCCTCAAACTCACCTCGGATTACTCATGCATGACCTTGCCGAGAATAGCTCAACACCTGGCAATCGGAATCTCCGGATTTTATCATGTCCTGAACATTACACTGAGTCTTTACACCGAGTCTTTTACACCACAAGATGGAGCCGGCCATGCATCATCTTCCAGTGCCATTGACGAAACGTCAATGATCACATTCCTTGTCACTTTCAAACGACCTTACCCATCAGCCTGGATTCGGTCCAGTAGTACCCGGGGTTTGATGCTACCACGTATCGAGTGATTCGAGTACACTTTTTCAGTTCGCATCCTCTTCAAACAGGCAAGCTCTTTCAGCCTTAATATTCCGAAAGGCACATCTCAAACCACGACTAAGAGTACTATTCAATTCTACTACTTTTCTTACACGTGTACAAAAGAATCGGAATACAGGCCAAGCTCACAGATCCCGAAACGCAACCTCGTTTTTGTTTTCGCCACCCAGTTCGTATTCCTCGTTACTCGTCAAAGCACCAACATGGCATCAATACGCCGAACCTACTAGAAACCCCATTGTGAGTCCCAAACAAGTCCATCCCCTGGCTGAGGCTGTGTCCCTGAACTAACGAACACTCCCGAGTCGCATCTGGACAGGTGAGTCACACCTGAGATGGGCTGGCTTGACGTCGGGAGGGCTTCTTTTTGAAACGGCTCCAGTACCACCATGTCGAACATGTCATCTCCGACCTCCGACGACCTTGAAGCTTGCTGAAAGGGGTCGGTCCATGTCGGGACACAGCTCTCCACCTCAGGCGTCTGAATGCTCAAAGAACCGGAGCCGCTTGTCCCACTGCCACTGGAGTCTCTTTGGTATGGACTTGTGGGTCCATCGTGATGCTGAAAGGCTGAAGAGCATGATAGGAGGCCGTCGACGGACTTTCTGGCTTCATTCGCAATGTATTTCTGAATGAGAACGCAGCCGCAATCGGTGTGCTGCAGGAGCTGAGTCTTCAAGTGGTAGATCTCAGCGGTCAGTGAGTCGAAACATGTTGAAAGGTATCGGTTGTGATCCTCCATGGCCTGCTCACGGGAGGCGAGTGCCGACGCTTCATCCCGTTTGCGCAGACGACATTTTGTTGCGGCAATTCTGTTTCGTTCAAGGATGCGCCGTCGCCGGGGGTCCCTTGGAATTTCCTCGTCGTCGCTCTCTTCTTTCAGTTGTACCATGGGTGGCTCTTTTTGTTGGCCCTTGGGCTTCCGGCCTCGTTTCTTTGGTTTGGGTTGCTCCGCGACGGAGCCAGAGGCACCGGCTTCTGACATATCTGAACTTTCCAGAGATCTTTTCCGGCTTCGGGGTTGGCGAGCCGGTTTCTGTTCGGCCTCTACGGTTGGGAGTATTCTCGGGGACGGTTCATACACCTCAGTCTTTGGGGTGATCATGAACTGGGAGTGTTGTGGTTGCTGTTGTGGTTGTGGTTGTTGGGACTGTTGTTGGGGTTGCTGTTGAAAAATGCCCAAGCCAACCTCCATTGGCATCGAGGAGGTAGCAATTGCTTCGTCAAAAAAAGAGACTTGGTTCATGGTTTGTTGATATGCCAGGTTGCTTCGAGATGCGGGGGAGGCTGTGCTAATGCGATACGGCGGAGGAGGGGTCATCAGACATCCGGAAGCAGGCGAGGCGATCCCATCGAAGCATGGGCCAAATGGATAATCCCCAGTCATCAGAGGGTAAGAATGGACGAAGGTTGCCATTGGGAAGGTACCACAACAGAGGGTAATGGTTCTCGGGGCTTGATGAATGGTATCCGCGGGTTGGTGGCTTGTCTAACAACAAACGTACCACAAAGGGCTATAACGTTTCTTGGTGTTGCCTGTTCCTTGCTTGATCAGAGCGAGTAGGGAAAGTTATGCCTAGATCAGGCAGGGCTAATGAGCGGTTCGGTCGAGGAGCAGGTGTGAAGGGGAACTCGACGGATTCAGGTGAGTGGGCAGCCCTTTGAACCAAATACGCAAACAATTGACAGCAGGGTTTTTGAGAGAGGGGGATACAAGGTCTGGTACGAGCCGCAGGATGATCGAGGGCGATGGCACAGTCAAATATGCATGGCATCTCACAAGCCACCAACCTGCCATGGATGCGACATTGGACTAAAGCTGCTAGAGCTTCGCCACACGCCAACAGGCCAAGACTGCACACGCCAGCAAGCCAAAGCCTGCATGCCTAGTACGCCATGAGGGGGAAATAAACTTTTCCCATCAGAAGCTCGACGTTCGGACACCTTTTTCTGCAAGGCGATGGGGAGCGTAAGCCATCGAGTCTAGGTTCACAAGACCGTGATTGGGCCACCTCGGTGGAAGTGCTCCGGTCGACATCGCATTGCATCGCATCTTGGAGACTCCAGCGCCCCGGCGGCCCAGCAGTTCACGGGGTCTTGTCCATGATAACAAACAGCAGAAGCAGCAACAGCAATAGCATCCGAGATGGCCATCCCAGACGCCGGTCTATCGGCTTGCGCTGCATGTGGCCGTATCTGGCACAGCGACCTGGCATTGACAACGGGGCCGCGGAGGAGTGAGGGGCACTGGGTGCGGAGGCCGAGAGGGGGGACCCTGGTTCCTTGCCATGGGGAACTCAAATGAGGTGGAATTGGCAGGTGAGAAGTTGGAACTGGGAACCCGGGACCCGGGTGTGTGCGTGTGTGTCTGATCACCATCTTGAAGACTGGAAACAGTGGCGTTTGCATTCTCGCCCTCTCGAAAGATACTAATTAATGCCAGTGGTGCCGCTCCAGGAGAACACTGAGGAAAGCGTTCCTGTGGCCTCGACCTCTAACTATGTGACCACGATGATTTACAGCTTCTGGGCTTGACGCCTTGGACACCCAAACTAATGGTTGTCTCATGGTCCAACGTGGCAATCCCCGTTTCGCTGCGCATGAAGCTTTGCCATGAACTCAAGGTGCCAGGCACATCGCACACGGGACGGCGAGTTCCGCCTATGCCGGCAACCTACCGACTGATGAGGGGACGTGACAAACAATGTTCAGGGATCAAGCTCGACGTCGGCCAGGTGCGGCCATTGAGTAGAGTTGGAACCAAAGCGACTGCTCCTCAACAGCGCTCGGCGGGTGTCACCATTTCCCAGAACAGTTACCTGCATCGGAGGGTCGTCGACAGTTCCCCGATTCCAACACCACTCGGCCGAAGCGTCACGCTCCGATATGGGGTTCATCGGGCGGAAAGCCTAGGCGGTTGGGATGAACTGGACCCGGGGTGGAGACGGTGGCCCGGGTGATCTGCACATGAGCTCCATGCGCTTTGACTGGTCAGGCATGCAAAAGCTAGTACTATGTAAGCTCCGACCTAGCCGACAAGGAACTCGATCTTAAATTCGGAGCTATCTGGTCTCGCAAACTAGGTCGAGTGCCGATGGGCGCAAGCTTCTCAGCCCGCAGGCCAGTGCCCTCAGCAGACAGGAGACGAGTTGCAGAATTGGGAATAACGTGGTTCAGATCCTCCTAACGCGCGTCTGAGAAGCGGGGGACCAGCACGTCTATCCTCCGGCTAGATGCCGACCAGTGGTGTGATTTAAGGCATATGGGCTTAGACTAGGCCCAGATATCAGCATTTGGGAAGTTACGGACCTGCTCGCTTCACCCATGATGGGGCAGACTCGGCAATATGACGATATTTCTTGTTTGCGCAAGACAAGAGTAGTCGTCATTTCACGCTCGTCCACCGCCGGGTCACCAAACCAGGCCGTCAATGCGGAGAAGGCGACTATGATTGCAAGTTGTCGCCAACAAGAATGAAGGGACAAAGGAAGGCGAAGCAAGAAGGGAGCAAGAGAAAGGTTCGGCCGCCGGCGACAGCTCGTTATCCGCCCAACACGGCGTCTGTGGTCTGCTAAGCGCCACCCACTCTTGCTAGGGTATCACCAACATCAATTTGTGCTATTCACGGCGGCTTTTCAGCGATGGCTTTTGGCTCTTTGTGGTCGAGACCGTGCGTCCACGGTGCTCCAAGCACCAAGGTTCAGCCGGGTCCCTGGTCGCGGGTGGCCGTTTCGAATCCAACTCAACTCAATGTCGAAGGTGTCGAAGTCAAGTCACTACTGAAAGCCTGGACCACGAATGCGGCGTTCGACAGGGCGGGCGTCTTTGAGAGGCAAATGCGAGCCGACTATGCAAGCCAACAGCCACCAAATGCCTGACGGCTTGTGGGGGAGGTACGAAATAGTCAGGGCGATGCAAGTCAACGCAGGCCGCAGCACAGGGCAACATTACGAAACCTTAGCGTCGCAGGCCAAATGAGAAAGGATGGATTCCGTCATGGAGAGATATGGAGAATCGTTCATTGGTGGGATGCCGGCTTCAAACTTTTTTCCTGGCTGATGATGAGGAAATTGAGGCTCTTGAGACCTTGCCGATCCTGTCTAGACTGAGACCCCGCCGTTTGCAGATCTCAAGGGCAATGAATGGCAGCACGGGGTTCCTAGTTCCTACGAATAACAACCAGCTGCTTCCTAAGCACTAACTAGCTTCGCTTGGCAATCCCAATGCAAGTGCGATGCCCATTCAGCAGCTCCACCCCTCCCTCCTCAGAGGCGAGGCGTGGAGGAGGCGTGGAGGCGTGGAGGCGTTGAGGCCAAGAGACGCCCGCACTCGAAGTTCCATTTCGGGCATGGCGACGTTGGAGTATTATGGACCTACTCCGCACCCAGGTCCGGCCGAGAACGCCAAGGCCATCGGAGGGCGCCGATTAATTAATCGAGGCCGCGCTCTCTTTGGACGAACGGCCTAGTCTCACCACTCTCAGCCAGAAACGTTGCCTCCATGTTTTCTCGGAAATTTAACTTTTTAGTATCAAGGGGGGATGAGACACGACAGGCCAAGCCATAGTCTAGCGACAGGTTCAGCTCGGGGCGTCGGAGGCTCGCAGCGCATGCCAACGACTGGACGTGGGAATACTTCGTACAGCAGAGCACAGTCAGCCGCCCGCATGCTGACCCCGCTTCACGATGCAACTCTGTGGTGTCCACGGGGAAGCGATCCGCGATGGATCTAACGGCTTGTCTGAGAGAGTTTTCTCTCCTCGAGAGCTATCCTAAATGGAGGCGCTTGCTTGCGCTGGCGCTCTAGGACTTGTCTCCAGCAGCCATTATAGACCCGATGCCAAGATACCCGGTTTCGATCCCGCGGGCCCGAGCAACTTCGAAAAAATTTCCCCTTCATACTATAAGGCTAAGCTAGTGAGGATTAGCATCAGGGATTCGTTCCGGGGAAAGTGATTGGTCGTTTGGCGTGGACGGGCTACTCTGGCCTCCTGGGCGAGACCAGATAGAACGGCACTGCTGTTTTTGGCCGACTTTGTCAGCTGGGTTGTCAGCTATCTAGGTAAGTAACTCAAAAGGGGTTCGCAAGTGTTGCCCCTTCCGGGACACTGAAGACTCCTCTTCCTCGCCATTCGTACATGGCTAGCAATGCTGGGCAAGCTGACAGCAGGTGGCTTTGAGGTAACTTCGAAACTATTCAAACCCAGCTGTCTGCTAACCTACGCAAACCGGGAAACGTTCCCCTCGATGACACGCTGTTCAACGTTTCAAGGCGTCTGGATCCTGCGTTAAAGTATGTACTGTGGCATTCGGCAGTGGATGAGGCGGCGAGGTCCATCTGGTCTTTTACCCATTCATCCACCCACAGGTCCGGGGGTTATGTCGTACAACGAAGCGGATTGGCGCGCGGCTGTTCCCCTAACCAGCCAAGGTTTCGACCATCTGCCACTTTCTCGCAGAGTCGCAGTCGACATGGACCTGTGGCTCCATGATCGATGCCTCCAGGCTCCTGACACCACACCACTTCGGATTTCCCGGCCTATGGCCTTTGCGTACATCAGCTTATCTAACCGTTGCTGCCGGAGCTCGGGCCAGGCAAAGCCGGTGTTAATCGCTTTTCCTCCATCTCGTGTCCCGGATCTGCCCTCGGACTACCCGCGGACATGCTAGCAGCAACGTACTCGGCACGGATAACGGCTTCCTAGATCTGCCCGTGCTCGTTGTCTGGGTGGCAGATTTGCCGCCGAGGTCACCCTAAGTTCGGCATCAAGATCCGGTTCAGTCCAAGCTTTCTGTGACATCTACTCAACAAGATGGTCTGCTTGGCTTGCCATGATCTGCAGCATCATCCGAAAGCGGCCCTCACCCTCAATCACTTTACTCGCACCGCTCGGACGTTACTGGGGGTAATGTAGGGGAATTACCGAAGTCGGAGCGGAGACACATGGAATCATTATTTTTGCTATCGAGATGCCTTTTGAAAGTCTGATCCGTGGTTGGCCATGGAGACACCAGAGTTGCTACATACCACTCTCTTTGTTTACTGCGGCACCACGACATCCTTGCTTGTGTCTAGTTCCTCCAGCCTTCTCAAGTCCATGGGTTTCTCCAAAAGTGGGATGACGTAGGGGTCGAAAGTTTGCCAGTACGGGTTTTCGAGATGATATTTCTGGCTCTGAATACCACCCAAATTAGCGGATGTATAAAAGAGGCGGGAAGAATCACATGTGAAAGCAGGGAGGGGGGGTAGACGACTGACGCTCTCTTGCTCGTAGCGTTCAACAATTGTGAAGGAACGTGGGTCCTTGATGTCTTGCATGACGAACCACGAGATGGTTTCCTTGTCCTGGGAGTAGACGCGGCTGGCCTCGATGAGTTTTGCCGAGAGCTTCGCAATGCTCTTCTCATCCGCTTTCGCGTAGAGGTGAACGACGATCGTGTAAACCATTGTATAACAGATTTTGTTTGATTATTAGGATTTTAATCAAGGGAGGGGGGATGATTCTTGTGAGTTTGAGCTAATCGCGCATGAGATCGCCTGTTGTTAGCTGTACAACGCAGACAGAACACGTGATTGAGCGCTAGGCTTGATAGAGGACGCACTATGCCTAATTCGCTTGTAGGTGGGCTCAGGATCTTTCGAGGTGGTCCTGAGCTTGATTTCCTCCACCTTTATATTCGTCATTGATTTGCTCATTGTTTCCCAGGAATAGCCCCGAAGTCATGGAATGGCTTTGACTCTGGTTTTACTGGTTTTAGAGGGCTGTTTGATCTGCCTATCAGCCTTCATTTAGTCAGCGATACAAGTTGCAGAGCATATTTCGGTGTTTCATCGATGAATATACTTGGCGTTGTGGACGAATTGGAAAGTGACTGCTCTAGCTACCTGTATGAACTCCACACATGCTGAACTAAGGTGGGCTTTGTATCTGAAACACTCCCAAGGCCAGAGATTTGCTCTGGAACACGTCCGCCACCCGTTCCCCGAGGGTACTACGAATTGGGCATTAGTCCCAGCAACTCTGCTTTATCAGATGATCAAGATGTTGAGTGAGTCTGTCATTAGTCAGACTAAGTATCTAGGTGTTTGTGCCGTCAGTCTAGCTCTGTACGTCTATTTGTGTATATTGTGCTCCATGTTAATCTATCGTCCGGCAACGTTGCGCGAGGCTCTAAAAAAGGAACTAAAACATAGATCTGCGTAAAAAAGCGAGAATTTTTGAAGGTCAAATGGGTGAATTAGACGCAATGAATGCTCATGTTCTCAAGTTCATCTCTATTTTACACTAACTTCATGTCACTACCTTATTCATAACTCCTAAATGATTCATGACTCGTTGTGTTTCTTAGTTGATCTTAGTTCTTGAAGAATTGTTGCCGAACTTACTAAATGCCAACCACCAACCATTAATCTGACACCAACATCTCAGCTCGACTAACATACAGGGCTGCGGCAGATTCTTCAGCGGTGTCTGGCGTCAAGAACTGCCTTTAAAGGAGTTGCTTTTAGTTCACGGTTCGTGACAGTGTTCATCAACAACCACGCCATTTCGACATGACCTGACATCGATCTGGCCCTAAGATTCCATGGAGTGGATGACTATAACTATTGTATCCAACCAAAAGGTTGTAGGGTCTCAAACAACACCATAAGGATGTCGTAGACCCTAACCTCATTGTCCATCACTTACTAGCAGCACAGGATCCATTTTGCACAGTTATAGTTACTGAAACCAGCCTCTAGATCAGATTTCGTCACACATCACGACTGATCACCACTTATTCCCAATCTTACTGTGGCGCTATAAGTGCCTAATATAGTCTGTCACTTTGTGGGAGACAAATTGAAGTTACCAGAGCGTTCATCTCCTAAGAGCTCACCAACTTGCCACTATTGTGCTCGCATG
>JAZAVJ010000096.1:0-134582 GCA_037954315.1 Neonectria punicea
CCCCGACACAGTGTCGAAGCCTCGCGAAGGAGTTCCACGCCAATAGTTAATCACAGCAGCATAGCCAAACCAACCCCTGAACCGAGTTGAATCCTGCCAACATATATAGACCCAACGGTTCCCGGCTTAGTTGCATTCCTCCAAGCGTCTTATTAGTTGAGTCCCCCTCGTCAACCAACCGGCCTCGCCAATCAGCGTTTGAAACGGAGCGTCGAGTGTTCGCGAGATAGGTGAAGTGAAAGTGAGCGAACAGCCGGCTGCAGTTCGTTGCAGCAAACGAGAGAACCTCGCTTTCTTAACCTGCATCTTCCTCCCTCCACCTCCTGTCCCTCCCTCTCCTTCATGCATCATCACCATCATCGTGAAGTGAAGAGCCACATCCTCTCATCCTCAACCCCGTTCCAAAAAAACCTCTACTATCACGACAACCCTCACCTCGCCGCAACCATGGATCTCTGCATCACCGCGCAGGAACCCTTCGAGCCGCCCAAATCCAAGCCCTTCACGCCCGTCGCGCGCTCCTCGCCCACGCCCACGCCCACGCCCACGGCCTCTCCGCACCGCCTGCACCCTCTCGCCACCACCATCACCGCGTCGGCCACAGCTGCATCCGCCTCGCCGTGGTCCCTCTCGCCGCTCAAGCCGCTGCCCGACGCCGGCCTCAGCTCGCACCTCGAGTTCGACCTCTTCGTCTACGACGCCGCCAACAACGACAGCTCGCTCACGCACCCGTGGGACCTCCCCTCGTCGCCGCTGTGCATCTCCATCGACACCACAAAGGCCCAGCTGCTCGCCCTCCTGCGCACCCGCGTCCCCGTGCCTTCTTCCTCCGCCGCCGCCGCCGCCGCGCCCTGCGACGGCGAGTCCGTCCGGCGCCGCACCGCCCCGGTCCGTCACCCGAAGCTCACCGAGGTCGTCATGTACTGGACCTTCCGCGGCGCCATCCTGCCCCTCGGCCCCGACGACGCCGACTGGCACTATCGCAACCCCATCACCAAGACCGATCTGCTGCGTCGCTCCGAGGACGAGTGGTTCCTGCTGCGCGAGATGATGGCTGCGTCCGGCGGAGCCCTCAAGTGCTACCTGGCCATCCGCGGTGAGGTGCCAACGGCCAAGAAGATGGGCTATTCTCGTTGGTTCGGCGGCAGTGGCTGAACAACAACCTAACAAACCAGCAAACACATCACGACGTTTACGTGGAACAATGCGACAACCAACAATCCCCATTGACAGGAGGATCAATAGCGGACGTATATGGGACAGGGACAGGGGCAGGGACAGGGATTGGCTATCTATATATCGAGTTTCATGTTTCAACTCTAGTTTCAACGAGGTCATCGAAGACACGACTATGCATTATATTTTGGCATTTTTGGCGGCGAAACTGCGACTTCGCATCGCAACAAGGCACGCGAGGAACAGGAATTTGGCAGACATTCGTCTCTGACTTGGCGACGATGGTATCCTTGAAATAGTTGTAAAACAAAAAAACTACCCGATGCAAATATCCCGCGCCCTCCGAACCATGTAGTAGTCCCCTTCCCTTCCCTTCCCTGTCCTTCCCTTCCCTTGGCTGCCTCGCGCAACGCAGCCAACACACAAGACGAACTAGGTATAATTTGCACGACCCTTGCTATCCACGCGCCCAACACTGTGCTCGTAATCAACTCTCCTCACTTCTTCTCATCTCTTCCTCGACTGCGTTCCCCCCTTGTCGTTTTGATGGCCTCGCTTCCTCCACTTTGTCATGTCCCATTCATCTTCGCCTTCAAGACTGCCCCATTGATGCCTCCTCCATCCATACACAGTTGGTGCTTGCGCGCCCTCCAAAAGCAAACAAGAAGTAAAAACAAAAAATATGACCGAAAACAATATCAAGGCTTCGACGCCAACCTGAGCCGTGAGCCATGGTAGTCGTACACGAGTAACTGTCTATCCGTTACCCAAATTATCTTCATCTCGACACCTATCCTCCTTTGTTCCATTGGCCATCGGCATGCCGCTTTGTGGCTTTGGGCCGCTCGCAGTTGGGACCTGCATTGCTGATCTTTGCATCATCTGACCAGTGCAACCCATTCGGCCATGCTTCGACTCCGGTGAAACCTAAGAGTAATCCGTCAACGCCTTGCTAACAGCTGCGACTCCCCCGCCCGCCCGTCTATCCCGTCAGTTGTGCGCCGTGACAACACTTGTACATCACCGTTCAACAAGAACATTGCCAGGCCTGGTGGGTGTCCGTGACGTGCCGGTCTGCAAACATCCAGCTCAGCTGTGTCTCTTCCTTCCCCCGCTCCCAACATTTTCCAAAAATAAAAAATCCCGCCCCGAGAAAAACCGAGCAGGCAAGAGACGCCGCCATGCAACATGATGGATAAGACAAAGGGAACGTGCGCCGAGCTTCCGTAGTAGAACACGCTGGAGGCGCATCAATCTCCTCACGCGGGGGGATTGCCCTTAGCTCGCTTCGTCATTCGAGGTGTCGGCGGTTTCGCTCGAGACATGCCGTTGACTTGGCCGTTGCCTCCCGGCGTTGGTGCTCCAGATCCGTCTTCCTCCGTCTTGACTCCCGACGGGCGTCTCCGCTTGTTCGAGGCTGGTGATGTGTTGGCGCTAGGTCCGCTGGAGCCGGTCCCCTGCTGGCTGTGCTGCATCTGCATCCCAGGCGCCTGCATGTGGACCTGTGCCGGACTGCCCATATGGGGAGACCCGGGGAGGGTCATGTGAGCCGCTGCAGGGCTCGCCCCCATGGGGAATTGTCCAAAGCTCGGCGTTCGGGGCCCTTGGGGCATCGGCTGTCCGTTCATGGGTCCGTTCATGCCCTGGGGCGCTCCGTTGATGTGAGTCGAGACATACTGCTCCAGTGTCGCGTAGGGGCCGAGACCAGGGTTGGAGTGGTAGAATCCGAACAAAGGGTTCATCTGTCCCATGACTTCGACGATCTGTATCATGACTATTAGCACTACTCTGTGTGCCTCTATGTAATCGTCCGTACCTCAAGAAATTGAAATACACCCTCCGTAACACCCTTGCTGTTGACAGCGGAATCTGGGAGATCCATGAGTACTTCAGGGGGCGCTGTTTGCGGCGACTTCAGCTGTTTGCCCTTGCCCTTCTTGGACATCTCGGGCGACTGCTTGCCATCCTGCGAGTTGGTCTTGTGCCATTCCTTCATCCACATGTGAGCCGGCTTCGCGGCATCAATGACCTGTCTCCGAGAGATGTACTCTTCATGTTCAGTCGTGAGGAATTCGAAAAGCTCAATCTTCTGCTCGGCGTCAAATTGCGCGCGAAGGGTGCCGCTTGCGACTAGCTACAGTAACAATCAGTATTTCCATCCTTCGTTTGCGCGCAACAAGGAAACTTACATGCGACCCAGTCTCAAACCAGTAAACAAGACTGGCCTTAGAGTTCTCGATGCAGTGGCAATCACCAGGCAAAGGCCGATCAGTCGTGCCTTTGTCCATGATCAACTGCATATTCTTGACACCGCCACCAAAGTGTGTATGGAAGTATCGAGCGATTGCGGGGTAGGGGATTTCGTATTGCTTGTCGGTTGTATCCTCAGCATCGGTGATATGCAAAGAGTGTCGGAAGACGCCATTCGGAGAGAAGAACCGAATGACGAAGCTGGTCCAGTATGAGAGATCGTCCCGCGCTCGGGGTCCCTGTGGATCGTCTGTCAGTGCTTGATGCGTTAGATTCGCTGGAGTTGGACCTACTGGGAATCCGCTCAGGTGCTCAGCGAACTGCATAAGCTTTAGTAAACACTGCCCCTTCATGCCCTCTCTTCGCTGCTGTTGCATCAATGAATTTGTCAACGCTATTTGCTGCGCCGCCGCCATTTGGGGTTGCGACTGGGGTTGGGGTTGCTGCTGTTGCTGTTGCTGTTGCTGGGGTTGCTGCTGCTGTTGCTGTGGTTGAGGCTGAGGTTGGGCAGGAGTTTGGGGACCCTGTGGTTGGTTCTGACCGGCGGGCATTTGGCTTGGCTGAGCAGGGGTCGAGGCGGGTGTTTGAGCTGGCGTCTGGGGTCCGGTAGGAGCCGGAGTGCCGGCCTGAGATGGCTGAGGCGTGTGCTGGGGCTGCTGACCGGGTTGCTGTGGCTGAGGCTGGGGTTGTCCTTGAGGTTGTCCTTGAGGCTGTCCCTGCTGGCTCTGCTGGTTTGCCATTTGGTTTTGAAGCGACGCGGCCAGTTGATTCTGCTGCTGCATAGCGGCCATATTTTGAGCCGTCATCGGCATCTGCTGTCCTTGACCAGGGCCACCTTGCATCTGCTGAGCGTGAGCAGCCTGTTGCTGTTGCTGTTGTTGCTGAGCCTGTTGCTGCTGGGCCTGTTGTTGCTGTTGCTGCTGTTGCTGCTGTTGTTGCTGTTGGAGAGCGAGTTGCTGGGCCATGATTGCTTGCGCCTGAGGATGCTGTTGTGGTCCAAGTCTGCCAGCCTGCCTCAACTGATGGAGCTGCTGAGGGCTGAGCTGGTTCAACTGCATTTGCATGGGCATCCCATTCACACCCGCCTGCATGTTAGCCTGGAAGGCGTGTTGGGCCATTAAAGCCTGTCTTGCGTGTTGTTGCTGGAGCAGTTGCTGCTGTTGCCGCATCGCGGCCATCGCTTGAGGGTTGTTGACTGAGGATGGTGCGGTTAGTATGTGGTCGCAATGCGTGGAAAGGCCAAAAGCGGGCGAGGGCATGGACATACATTGATTTTGCAATTGTTGCTGTTGCTGCTGAAACATTTGCTGCTGAGCAGGATTCAAGTGCTGTAAAGCATGAGCATTTGGGTTCCCACCCGGCGGCATGCCGCCCATGAGGGCAGGGTTTACTTGTCCACCAGGAGCGGTGACCATGGGGCCTCCGAACTGGTGCTGCATTCCGGGAGTAGGAGCGCCCTGCTGCCCTTGGTGTTGAGGCATACCGGGGGCCATGGGATGACCGGAGACGCCTGGGTGTCCCATGCCGGCGGGATGCCCCGAGAAGTTTGGACCCATACTGGTTGCCATCATCTCTAATGCTCGGAGTCGATTATCCACCGTGTGGATATCGACAGTCGCACTTGAATACTATCGCATGCGAATGCGTAAGACAATAGAGGTGATGCGAAGTTGAGACAAGACGTGGATGCGGTGCCGACCGGTGGTTGGGCGTGGTTGTGGTCGTGGTGGTCGATCCTTTTTCGCGTGTCGCGACGAGACGGGATGGCCCAATGCGATAACGGCCGGGCCAGGCGTGAAGCGGTCGCGGGCAGTAGAAAAGAAAAGCGGAGAATCGAGTAGATCTATCACGAGGACGGGCGGTTATACGGAAGGGTGGCGACGAGGCATCGGCGAGGGGAGGAGAGAATGGCGGATGGTGTGGTTCGCGATGGGCACGAAGACGGCCGACGGGGGTAGGAGTCGACGACGGGCGAATGAGGTGACGATGGGGCGAGTAGCACGTCACGAGGTCCGCCAGGAGCGAGGCCAGCCAGCACGGCAGAGCGAGGGCGGCGGCGAGCGAGCGAAGACGACGGCCTCGGGCAATGCGGATTCGGATTGAGGGTTGACAGCGGATGGTGGAAAGGCGAATTGTCGGAAAACCGCCAGGAGACGGCGGAGGCGTGTGTGGGAGTGGCAGTGGGAGTGGGCGTACTCTCTCTCGGCGGACGTGGGTGCGATGTCACCAGGAAGATCCGCTCGCTGACAGGACAGGACGGGACAGGATTGGACTGGGCCAGCAGCTGGGGGCAGTGGAAATTTCCCGCGCGCTTGCCGGGCTCTCTTGTACAGTGAGTGATGTGACAGGCGGCAGCAGCGACAGTGACAGCGACAGTAACAAGAGCGGCGGCGGCAGTGACAAGAACGGCGACAACCCAGGCGGCAGTGGAGGCAAGTAACAAAGCAGGCGATCCTCGTAGGCGACCCAACAATAAGGCAAAGCAGAAAGGCACCCAAGGGGAGGGGGGAAGAAGGTGGGCGGGCCCAAGAAGTCGGTTGGGTTCAGTTTAGTGCTGGTGGTATGGTAGGGGAGGAAGATGGGAAAGGGGACGAGGCGGACGAGCTGAGGAGGGAGGGCAGAAGAGGCAGAAGAGGAGGGCAAAGACGGGCAGAGAGTGGCAGAGGAGGGCAGATAGATAGTTACAAACGGGAGACAGAGAGCCGATGGCCGGTGCTTTCGGGAGGCGTTGGACGAGTCGAGTCCCCCGTTGTCTGTCTGTCTGGCCTGGCCTGGTCTGGTCTGTGTCTGTGACTGTCCGGTCCCTGGGGGAGCAAGAGGTCCGGCGGGAGTGTCCGTCGAGTACTTAGTGCTGGGCGCTGAGTGAGCGAGAGCTAAAGCTGAGCCTTCGCGCTGCAAAGGCCGAGAGACACCGAACTGACAAGGAGCCTAGGCGGAATCGAGGGAATCGCGGGTCGGGGGGAATCGCTCGCCTCGCACTCTCTTTCTCTCTCTCGCTCTCTCTTGTTTGCGTCCTTCGTGGGCTCCTCTTAGGCGTGGGTGGGCGGAGCCATGGGGTGGAGTGGACAAAGTGGACTGCGAGCAGCCAGCAAGAACGTGGCTAACACTCTGATACAAGTGGACGGCCGACCCGCTTAAAGTGGGCTGTATGTATATACCCGTGCTTAATCTAGTTTCTGCAAACGCGAGCAGCCGGAATAACTCGGTCACTCACTCACACGGCCACCCCGTGGGAAATACCCCGGTGTCCTCGTAATTCTGTCATGCGAAATTAGGTGGCTGGGAACCCTGCTCTTCGTATTCCTCAAACGGGGCGCGCACATCCCGTCCAATCTCATTCTGCCCCGGCACGCGACGATTCCCAACCCGGTGCGGCGGGCGCGGGCGCGTTCTGATATCCAAACCGATTGCCAATCCCAAAATACCTGCCCAATGTCCAATGAGGCACACAATCAACTCCCGGGGGGTCGTCGCGTTGCTGCCTCGCAGCCTTGCAGACTCAACCTAAAATGCAAACGCGCAAATACATTCGTAGACAACACCCAAGCGCGGGTGGGAGGAGAACTGGAAAAACGAAATCTAACCACTCGCAAGCCTGATCTCTGCCCTGTGCGCCACATGCTTCCAGATGCCGTTTGCCCGCAAACGGCATCGATCACGGCTCGCTGCTCACTCGATGGCACGTCTCCCTGGATGCTGGGTGAGACATTGCCATGCATCTATCGCGGCGCGCCACCAGCCCTGCTGGCGTCCGCCGCTAGTGCCGTAACCATGGGTCGAGAGTCACGTGAACATATACAGTGCATGCGTTCTTAGAAAATTTTGCTAGCACTGTCTTCCAATATGTAGCTTCGAGAGCCGCAGACTTCTTCCTTCAATCGCATCCCTTCACCCTTCAACATTCAACAGCTCTCCCTCCGCGAGCCTGACGACCACGCTCGAGACCGTTTGCACGACCTGCGTATCAGCGCTTTGTGATTTGGAGCAGCCGCAGTCGAATGCGTCTCGAAGCGATGGTCTGACGGCAAGCGCGTTTGGTCTGCATGTTTGGGTGCCTTTTTCAAGGGCAATCTCTAACCGCGGTGCATCTTGGATGGTAAGACTCCAACTCTCCTTTTCCTGCATCCGCACTCCCCATTTCATGATGACACTTTAACAAAAGTCTTCTTTTCCCAACCGAATCGCCAATGAAGAAAATCAGCCTGTTCGGGCCCTGGGCCTGTTACTTGCCAGTATCTAGTCTGACTACATACATCACACTTCCCATTTTTGAGAACTTTGGTGTCAGCAGCGTTGCTAACAACCGTTGCCTACAGATCTCGATACGTGCTGTTTTTCGTTACGACTAACCACGCCGACCACATGCTCCCTAGAGCATGTGAAGTTTCTGATTTGTGAGTCTCTCTTTTTCTTTCATCTCCACAAAACACCCCCCGTGAAATGATGAAATTTTCCACAACATTCGCAGTTTCCACTTGAGTCCCATTGAGCCTTTTTTGGGACAAATGAAGGTTATGCACTTCCTTGGATGTCTTATCACATACCAGTTCAATGTTTTGTCATCTGAAGAACATATTTGGGAATAAAAGCTAATTGAACGCAAAGTGTTGTAGTAACAAACATTCCGCAGCTGCGGCGTATATATGTATGAAGTATTTGAAAATAAAATGATACATCCTGCCTGAATTGCTGTCCAACTGTGAAACGTCTTGTCATGTGAAACAAATCAACGTGACTAATTGAATGCCTGTCTGTTTAGAAGTCAATCACCAATGTTTCTTCGTGGCAAAGCTGCTGTTGGCGTACATGTGTGCGTGTCAGAACGAATGCCAAATTATGTACATGTTTGAACAGAAGTAATCTCTTCATGTGTCAGTCTACCTTGTCTAGGCCCTGCCATTTCGATCGTTTCTCATACAGTAGTAAATCACCAGGCTCTTGAATCGTCTCTGAAGCGATGACATAACGCTAAACTCCTCGTTTCCCTCACGCAACACGAACTTCATCCCTCAGATCCTCCCTCCTGACCCTCCCGCCGACGATGCCCCTGCGGTTCCGCCCCGTCCTGCCGCGGCCCAACCAGTTGAGCTTGAGCATTTTGCACAGCTCGACCATCTTGGTGCTGCCGTCGTCGCCTGGGTCGCTGCCGAGGCTAGACAGCACGCTCATGCACTGCAGCATGCGGCCGACCATGTCGGTAACGTGCTTGGAGTCGTCGACGACCTCGCGCACGGCGGGCATACCTGAGGGCGTAAAGGGGCGCAGGGCGCCGTCGCTTGCGTGGCTACCGAAGCTGACGTTGCTGATGGCGCGGCTGCGCCCGCCCGCCGAACCCTCGCCCAGCAGCGTTGTGCTCGTCGAGTTGTACGACCCGACTGAGGGGTCTATCGACATGGCCGTGCCCGGGCGGGCCATGGAGGTGAAGGACTCAGACGGCGACGTGGACAGGATTGCTTCCTGAGGAGGCGACGATAACGCCGTGTTGGCCAGCACGGAGGGCAGGAACTCGAGAGACAGGCGAGAGAAGATGGTCTTCAGGGTCTCGTAGCGCGGGAGGATCACTATATCCCGGTACGCGATGAGGACCAACCTCCGAACATCGAGCACTGTCGCTGCGGGTGTCACCCTCGCCTGCTTGTCTGACGAAGAGGATGATGATATGACGCCGCCCCAAAAGTCGCGAGCCTGCTCCCCAGTCATGATGGAACCGCAGCCCGAAACCTCCAGGTCTAGGGGCAAGAAGACGGCCTGCATGTACGGCAGGATAGACGTAAACGTGAACATCCAGAGCTCCACCAAGGCCGGGATGAAGCGCTCGTCTGCCGTCAGACGCAGCGTCCGGTCCAAGGACAAGAATCCCGTCTTCAGCAGATCCCTGAGATCCTCCAGCATCGCGTTAGGTGACCGTCTGTGCATGCACCACTGGATGTGCATTTGAACCACTCCGTTGAAGTCCTCAACCGGGAGCCGCAGATCTCCGCCTTCGAAAATAACTAAGAGCTTAGCCTTGAGGTATGGCCAGGCGTCGTCCAGCGACATGTGGTTGTGAAGGCCAAGTTTTCCAGGGTCCACGGGGTCGTACAAAGTAGACTGCTGGGACAGCGTCGGCAGACTGCTTGGGCCGGGCCATTCGCTCTGGAGACTGAAGCTTCCCTCGTTTTCCGGGCGACTCTCGGAGCGCTCCGCGAGCTTCTTCTCTTTTTTGGCCTTGGAGAAACTGGTGGAATTTGGCCCTGGGCTTGGCGGGATATTGAAGTTGTAGAGGGGATTCGGTGCATTTGGGTCTGTCGGCCTTGAATTGCTCGAGGCAGATGACAGGGGCAGATGATACTCATCCTTGAGCTTATGTTTCTGCCGTGAGAGGAAATGATGCTTCTTCTCTTTCTCCTTACCCTTATCCTTCTCATCCATCTGCGAGTCGATGGGTCGAATCGTAGCTGATGACGAGTTATTCAGGCTGTACATAGACTGGTTGCCCGGCTCGACCAAACTGGTGGTGCTGAAGTTACCACGCTGCAGCGCAGACAGAGCGGATCCGATCTTGCCCGGGCTGGGCAGCGGCTTGTCTTTGGTCTCGCCTTTGGTCATGATCTTGCCCGGGCGAGAGAACAGCTTGACCTTAGGCTTGTCGGCCCTGGGCTTCTCTGACGCCGGCGGTGGCGGTGGAGGTTGGGAATACGGCTGCGGCGATATCGAGTGCGGGCCTCGAGGGGAACTATGCCCCGAGCGCGGGAACACCACGTTGGCAGCCGCTGTCGCAGCGGAGGAGTGGGCATGCGAACCCGGGAATCGATCTGACGGTCCGCCGTGATGTCCGAACCCGCTATCCCTCGGCGCACTCGCCTCCGTCAGGCTCAGCATCGGCGGACCTGTGGGCCCCTTGCCGCCGCTACCTCGACGAGCACCGTCGTTGGCGTCGCCGGGGAACGGCACCGTCTGCGAGCGCTGCCGACTATGGAGGCTGTTCTGGTGGGACATGACGGCAGCTTGCGCGGCCATCTGGCTCGCCGAGGACGACGCAGCGGCCGCGACCGCCGCCGCCGCCGCAGCGGAGGAAGGCCCAGGCTGATGGTTCATGCCGACGTGGGACGAAAGGTTCGACGTGCTGGTGGACGGCAGCGTTGGCTCAAACATGCCCTGCGTGGCCGAGTGCTTGCGCGAATGGCCCTTGAGACCAGCGGCGGACCCCTGAGTAACAGAGCGGGCGCCTGCGGGCCGGGAGAAGTGATGGTGGTTCTGCTGTAAGCTGGCAGTGCTCGAGTTGGCGAATTGGGAGTAGATGGGCGTGGCCGGCGACGAGGGCTGCTGCTGGAGCGTGGGACGGGCCTTGGGGATGGTGATGGACGGCCGGGGCGGGTTCTCTCCTTCGCTGCCGGAGGACTCGACGCGGCGCAGCGGGGGGCGCGAGGACGTAGACGGCGGCTGCGAGGGCTGCGAGTTGAAGCTGCCGGTGGCGCCGCGGGACTGCTGGGGTCGTGTCGGTTGCATGATGGGGGTTGATGCGCGAGGCGGCCGTGGTTACATGTTGATCCCCACGCTCCAGAGTCGACCGGACTAGCGACGGCCGGAGATTGCGGAGTGGTATGCGGAGTAGATCGGTCGGCTCGCTGGGGAGTCCAGGGCGTGCGAGGAGCCTCGAAGGCTGGTGCGTGGTTCTTGGTGTGTCGAGAGTCTTTGCTGGGCCGTGGAGGAAGTTGAAGGTCGAAAGTTGAAAGCTGGAGAAGCTCACGCCCGTCGCTGAGCGAGCCCCATGTCCCTGGGTAGTAGCGTCCATCAACCCCGCGCCAACAAAAACATTGCCCACCTTTGACCAAAACTCCCATTACACAACCACATCAACAACACCGACCAATACCTAGACCTCATTTCAAAATGGCTTCTTCCTCCCTCACCACATCCTACGCCTCCCCCGCCAGCGAGCCCTTCACAACCACTCACGCCCTCCCCGCCCTGCAATACCCCACCTCCGTCGCCGACAAGACCGCCTACCTCGCCGCCCTCCGCGCCGCCGTCACAGAGGCCCAGGCCGAGATCAACAAGGAGCTCACCTCCCGCATGGAACTGGACAAGGCTCGCGATGCAGCGGCCGTTGACGACGCAACGGAGGAGGAGAACTACGGCGAGGAGGTCCAAGAGGATGAGGACTGAAGGCTACAACTTGCACACGGTCGACGACATGGATGAGGATGAAAACCACATTGTTGGGTCCTGGCACGAAGTCTCAAACAGTGACCCGGTTGCTGGTTTATTTCGTGGGTATTGTTAAATCATCTTGGCTGCCTGCCACCGGATCCAACCCATGCAAATGCTCCTCAGAAACCCCTTCGACTCAAAGGACGCACAAAACGACAGAACAAGACGAGTGCTCCTATACACGACACAACAAGGAAGAAAGACAGGAAAAATGGATATCTAGAACCCTCTCCCCCAACTCGGCGCTCGAGTCGAATCCACCTTGCTCCCCGTCGCCCGGTTTAGACAACCGTAGTGCACTACTGTGTTGTCCGCCAGGACCGCCACCACGCTACCACCCATGCGCATACCGCCGCCCAGCTTCTTGTGGCACACTACGCAGTGTCGCTCATCCGTGATGGCCACGTGCCGGTTGCGCCCTCCCTGCCCGCCTACTGCGTCGTCACCCAGGTGCAGCCTTGCCGCGATAGAGATGCTCTCTGCCCTGCGCAGTCCGGCGACGATGCGTGACTCGTTAACGAGCGAGTTGGCCGATCGGATCCGACCGCGGAAGTACGATTCCAGCGAGCTGACGGGGAGTTCGTCGGGGACCAGGCCCAGTGTTGACGTTGCCGGTAGACGAGACCCGTGTTTGGAGAGGAGGTCGAGCGCGGGTTCCATGTTGGGCTTATTTGGCGGAGATGGATGGAGGTAGAGCGAGAGAAGCGTGTGATAAATAGAGGGTGTAGTATTCTCGGGATCGTCTGAAGAACTGTCCTTTGCGTGTGCCTGAGAGGATGGTGGGCTATCCTGAGACTTGTGCACGCGGTTGCAGTAACTATTGCAATTAGCCAACATCCCCAATGCCCGCATGGGAGTACATACTCTTCAGCTTTTGCGTAATTACCCATCTTGAAAACATAGATCTCCAAGGCCTGTTTATGCGAGCCCATGTTACTGAGCACCACAGCCTGGGCTTCAAAGAACGACGGATCTGGATCCATGTCAGCAGCTGGCTAATAGATCTGGACGGGGTATCTCACTATTTCTTGGAATCAGCTGGAACGCCTTGGTCAAGCTATAGACCTGCCGCGACTCCCTCAAGAACTTAACAAACCGCTCCATCTGCGCATTCCAATCGTCGTCCTGCTCCACAGCCTTCAAATTATGAACATACAGCTCCACCAGGCGATTGTGCAGGTCCGGCGTCATGTCCTCTAGCTCATTAATGATATGCTCGAGATATTTACCCTCGAGCTGGGGGTCAAGGTTATGCAAGAACGCCACAATCTTTTCTCGTGGCAGCGTCTCAGCGTTCTCCGTATCACCCGTGAAGATCTCGAGTGCTTGGTCTGGGCTGACCTTGAGAGTCCACTCCGCGTGCTCGAGGATGAGGTCGATTTCCGAAGGGGGCAAGTTCTTGAGGTACTGGATCGTACGGCCAGGCCCATGAAGAGTTGGCGCAGCATCATCTGGCGACTCCGCCGAGCCGAATCTTCGCAGCAACTCCAGGGCCTCCTTGTGTAGTTTTTTGCCGTAGAAGAAGTCGACAAGCTCGGTGTACCGGTTATGTTCTAGGAGCTTCTCGTTGACCACCTGGGGATCGCAAAAGTTGGGAATGCGGAAGAGTGAGCTGGCCAAAGTCGGACGAGAGTACATGTAGGCGCGGAAGAGTGTTGTATCAACCAAGCGGAAAGTACTTCGTAGTTCTTCTTCAAGCTGCTTCTCCGACTCGTTGAGTGTCGTTCGCAGGAAGTTCTCTACCTCTTCCTCAGGAGAGCCGCTGCGGTCGTTCTTGGGCTTGAGATTTCCTGTGACAGGATCAAGAACTCTCTGTAAACGAGCTCGTGTCCCAGCAAGATAACTGTTCAACTCCAAGACCGCATTCATTAGGTCTTTCCCATCAAGTGGTTTGTCCTCGCTCGGCGTTGTCTCTTTGCCGTCCGTTCCATCTTCGGCATCAGGGCCATCCTTCCTCGATGAAGTAATCGACGTAGCGTCGGATTGTGGTTTCTTGTGGCCGCCTCCCATCAATAGCTTTGCGAAACCCCCAACGTTCGCCGGTGATGGAGGGTCTGCGGGCCCATCTGGCATGTCGGTACTATTTCGTTTTGACCCGTCCGCCTTCTTTGGTGTCTCAGGAGCCTCTTGCTCCCCTTGCTCGTCGTCGCGACCTGTCCAAGCAGACAGCTCTCCTGCAATCTGCGGAGGGAAGAGCTTCAGTACCCTCTCGGGCTGGGCATGTACTTCGTCCTCGTTGAAAAGATCCATTGCCTGTCGGTACCTCTTCTTCTTGAAAAGCGTTTCTGCCTTGAGCATCTTGACCTCCCGAAGCGTCTCCGTCTTGTTCTTCAGTAAAGCATCTTCCAACATCCCAAGGATACTGATGGCCTCATCGAACCTGCCACCGTCCACGAGCTCCTGGATCTGGGAGTCGTAGTCCGTCGCACCCATTTTCCAGACACATCGATCACTCGAGATGTGAAACCCCTTGCCGGCGTGGGCCAAGCTGACCGTAGGTGGCGGGAAATGCAGTTGGGCCGCACCTGGTAGGGAGATATTCTGCAGCAACGACAAGGTGTTTGGGTTCCGGACCTCAAGGGAGCCTTTGGAAGGGGGCTGTAGAGCTAGGATGTACGGATATGAGTATCCTATCGAGTCGGGAGCCGATTGCCACGGAATTTGTTTCTTCTCGAGGGGTTTTCCGCTGTCGTCGATGAATAGCGTGTTGATATCCTTCGCCAGCAACATCTCCCCATCCGCCAACTTCGCCACCAGTGGCTTGGGCATGTAGCCTCCCAAGCCCATGTATCCCATGCCCGCGCTGCTCATGGCACCGAAGCGGCTCGTCTGGCCCGCCGCAGGCCCAGCTCCAGGGCTCACAATTTCTTCGATCTCACGGGTGACGACATTGACCATGACGTACCCGCCGTTCATGCCACACACCAGCCTGGTTGCGCTCGCCCACGTCACAGACCTGATGGACTCGGACAGCAGGACCTCACCTACGTCTTCCGCCAGCTCGCTCTCATGCCAGCTCCACAGTAGCAACCGTCGCTTGACCGCAACAGCCAGCCGGCTGATGATCTCTGGGATGCCCGTGTCTGGGTCCTTGACGATATTTGACGTGACAGCGAAGCAGGACGCGTTCTTGGTACGGGATAGCGTCTCGATCGGCTCGTAGGTCTGTAGGTCGTGTAGGGAGATGTGATAGTTGGACAGCGACACAATCGTGTTGGCTTCCTTGATGATGGCGAGCTGCTCGATGGCGCGTGTTGAGAACCGGTCCACCTCACGCAGAAGGTCCGTCGGCTTCAAGGTCGGCGTCTGTGGGGGAGCGTCCCCGTTGATCGGGGGGGTTGTGGGAGCATCGGCATCGGTGGGCGGCGCGTGGCCGTTCGTCGGTTGGGGAGGAAGCTCGTTGAGGCGGTAGACCCTGAGGGCGCCACTATTCAAGCCGACTAGAACCCGATCACCTGTAATTGCCAAACCAGTCAATCTGCAGCCCTCACCAAAAAGGAAGACACAATAAAAGAGCACGCGTACCGTAGGCGAGGATGGTCTCGATCCTGGACTTGTCCCGCGGCCGCAGCTCGATGATGGGGCGGGCCGTGAAGGCGGAGAGCATGGCGCCGGCCAGCTCCAAGCTGATGGGGTTAACTGGAGGCGAAGCGCATCAGAAGGGGCCCTGGAGACCGAGGAACAGGTATAATTTCGCAGGCGGAGACAGCAGAGTGCAGCGGGTGTTGTGAGGCGCTGTTTTCGGCTCGATTCGCGGTTGTGAGCGCCCTTCAAATACAATTGGCGTCATTCGGGTGTTGGAGACAGAGCCGCCCAACCGCCTTTGGCGGGAACATCGACGTCAGTAGTCGGATGGTCAGAGCTCCCTGCATGTGCACAGTGTGACAGTGCGAAACCGCACCTTTACCAATTCCTCTCAACTCATTTTAAAAACTTCAGGCAACCAGCACACATGGCTCACACAGGTGATGACACTGGTACAGGCAACAGCATTTGCACGACATCATACAACATCAGATTCGTCTACCTTGAAGAAGTTGATATGTGCCGGTCTATCCCGCGCCTCGTCTATGAATGAAACATGAGCCATCCCAAAGCCGACATTGCACCATTCCACAATCTAATAAATGTAAAGAAAAACACCATAGTGCTCAGAGTAAATTCAAACCGAACCGCATTCCCAGTTTCTGGTTAGTGATTCACCCGTCACGAACACCACACACACACAACCCGCCAACTAGTCCAGTCCTGCAACTTGCATAATTCCGTAGCCTAGCGTGACCACCACCACAAGGGTCATGAGACTGCTGGGCACTCCACGGCTGATGAAGTGCTTGACCTGTAGGTATCGCTGGCCAAAGGGGTCTTCCTTCATAATCGCAGCTGGGTTGTGTCAGCTTCATTCGAACATTGAGGTATGGTGCAAACTTACTCATGTTAGGGAACCCACTAGTAGGCAAACCCATTGCTGCACTGCACATGAGAACACCGCCCATCACCAACAGGTTGGGGTGAGGCTGCTCCATGGCCATGCCGACGTCGAAGACGAGGGGAAGGAAGATCAAAGCAGCTACAGTGTGGCTGATGAAAGTGGCAATAACCAGAATCAGGCTGGAGAAGACGACCAGCACACCATAGAGGCTCATGCCCTCGACCTTTTGAGACACCAACTCGGCAAGGGTATGCAAGAGCCCCGAGGATCGCACAGCCTTGCCCAGCGACAGACCTCCAGCGGCCAAAATGATGATGGTCCAGGGAAAGTTGTTAAAGTCCTCCTTCGTCAGAATGCCAATGCCAAAGAAGAGTACAATGGGGATGATGGCGATAACACCCATGTCTCCAAAGACACCCTCAAGCTGGTGGCTCCCACACCACAAGGCGATGGTTACAATCGTGACGATGGTCACGAACCACTGCACGCCCGTAAATTTCTCCTTGACTGGTCGGATCGGAGCAATGGTTGTGCCCTTGCCGGGCTGGAACGTCACAAGGAGGAGGAACCAGATCAGGAAAAGGGAGACAGTTCCAACGGGAATGACAATGAAGAACCACTGGAGCCAGGTAGGAGCGGGCTGCATGATCCCCATGGCCACCACGTTTTGGGGCGACGCAATCGGGGAGAGCATGCCGCCAATGTTGGAGGCCAGCGCAATACCGATGATGACAGCCTTGGACATGTTTGAATCAGAAGGCAGAGTTCGCAGCATAGGCTATTCAAGTCAGATTCGATCAACCAAGATTGTGTGATTGGAGTAACTCACCTCAATGATGGAATAGCAGAGCACTGGCGCCGCCACGTTGCTGATAAGCATGGATGCAAAGGCAGCCACGAACATGTTGGCGATCAACACCGTCCTCGGCTGAGTACCGGCCTTGCTGAGGACCAACGTCGCCAGTCGCTTGTCGATTGTACACTTGGAGAGGGCGGCAGCCAGAGTGAAACCACCAAGCAACAGCATGATTACGGGAGTCCACATGGCTGCAAAGATCGCGGAAGTAGCCTCCTTGGCACCAAGACGCGTTTGGGGCTTGCCAGGCGTCTCGTCTCGGACAACAGTAAGAACAACAGCAAGGAAGGGGATCAACAGAGATGTCACAAATAGGGGGAGGGTCTAAGATGATGTCAGTCTCAAAGCTATGCTGAATAGGTTAACACAGCACTCACCTCAGTTGCCCACAGCAAACTGACAAAGATCAGCATTGCCAGACAGTTTTGCTGCTCGGGCTTCTCCATCAGAGGCACAACGAGGAGGGCGACGAAGACGACAATGCAGAGGATGAGGGTCCACAAGGACGAGCTAGCCAGCCACGGGGGCAGCGTGAAGCTTCCGAACGGTGTGGGAATCCGAGTCGTCATGAGTGTCTTGGCCTCGTCACCTTGCAGTCTCCTGGTCGCAATGGAACGCTCCTGGCCCAGGAGCGATTGTCCCAGGCCAGCGGCTTCTGCCCTACGCTCAATACCAATGAGGTCGCGCCAGACTGTGTTGCGCTCCCACACAACGTGCTCTCGAAGATGAGATCGCAGGTCCTTGCGGGCCAGGGCCTCATCACCGTCGGTGACAACCTCGGCGTAGGCCTGTTCCATCTTGGAAATGTTCTCCTCGACAATGCGCTTTGTCTGGTTCTGAAAAGGGTAGGCCGAGTCTACATGCGCCTGGATGTAACTTGTTTTGAGCTCCTTGTCCAGAATTTTGTCGAATTTCTTCAGCACCTTGCTGAAGCCAGTGCGATTCAGCTGGATGTACGATTTGAGCTCGCACAGCTGAACATAGAGGCTGATGATGCGCTTCTTAAGCATGATGCCCGATGAGAAGAGCCCTGAGGAGAACATCATGGCCTGGTCGCCGTATTCGTCCACCGTGTTGCTGTGTCTCCTGCCCGCACGGCCAAACTCAGTGGACGCGCTCATGTCAGATTGCAGGGGCTTGATATTGGGGACCGTCTTCCTCCGGCCACTCCCCCTTCGGCGAGTCAGGCCAGTCGTCTCATCTTCATCACTGCCGCTGTCGTCGTTATCGGAGCTACGGCTGTGCGGACTCCTGGAGCGAGGGTCCGGAACACGCTGGGTTTCGGAGGAGGATAGCCTGCGCAGGTAGGTTCGATCTTCGATGGCGGATTCGTCGCCCACGTCGGCAAGGAGTTGGGCAGCCTCGCCCAACAGCTCTTTTTCCTTGTAGGCGTAGAATGTGCTGATCTTTTCTAGCTCTTGGTTGAGGGCGTCGGAGAAGACTTCTTCAGGGCTTTCGCGACCGATGAGAGGCCTAGATTCCGCATCGCCGGTTCGGGTCTGATGGACAGTCTTTTCGAGCTGGTAAATTCTATTTGGAGGAGCACAAGAGTCAGTGACGTGCGCTGGAAGTTGGGGTAGGAGGCAGAGCAGGGAAGGCTACATACAGCTTCTTGAGATTGCTGTAGGCAATGTAATGGCTGCTCCAGTCCGGGACAGCATTGAACTGAATGCTGTGGGAAAACTTCATCTCGTCTTGTGCCTCGAGCCACCGGCGCTTCTCGTCTCGTCTCGTCCGTCTCTGGGACTCGCGCTCGGCAGCTTCGTGGCTGGCCTGGATGGGAGGGTAGTCGTCTAGCTCGTACTCGTCGACGGCGCGATGGAGGTGATCGGAGTGGGAGCTAGGTGCAGCAGTGTTGTGGTGAGCCAGCACGAGGTCTGAGTCTGAGTCTCGCGCGGCAGTAGGATTGACAATCCCTCCTCGCCCACCAAGGCCTGTCGTGGATTGGGTCTGGTGGTAGTGACCCGGGCGGCTTGCAGTGGATGGATTGGCAGCGGCGGCGGCGACGTCGTCAGGAGCAAGGACGGCGCTGGGAATGGAGGAGGAGGGATTCTCGAGGGTCGTCGGGGCGGGAATGTTGACGACGGGACAAAACGAACAGGGCGAGGTGTCGTGTGCCTTTGTGTGTCTTATCGCATCAAGAGCGGAGTCTGATGCGGAAGCGAGAGCGGGAACCTGTTTTGCTGAGCGGTGGCATCTAGTGCAATCGTGGAGCCAAAGCAGCCGACGGATCCAGAGACGGAGGATGAGGATGACGAAGAGAGGGGAGGGGAGTTCAAAGTATGACGATCCGCTCCGCCCCGTCTTGCTCCGTTGCGCTTTGTCTCGCTCGTCGGCTTCTTGTTGGACGGTCTGGATCGGGGGGAGGATTTCCTTGGACTGGATGCGATGGGTAGTGTGCTGTGCAGCGAAGGCGGCGCGCCACAGTGAAGCCTAGGCGGGATTGGATTGGCCCCCTGGACGGCTGGGCCTAACTTACGGGCTAGGTACCGTTACTGAGGTCCACGGAGGGGGGGCGCCCAGCGTGGGGTTTTTTGGGCAGGTCACAGGCGCATGGAAAACAGAGGATGGACGAAGAGCTACCTTGGTGTAGGTGAACTGCACGATGCGACCACGTAGCGTATTTACCATTTGGAAACTGTCTGCGTTTCCAAACTGTACCAAGGGTATATTCGTATCGGATCCCAGCCCAGGGGAGTTGGGACGCTGGAAAGTCACTGACAGTGGAGCCCTGGGGACATTGCGTCATATCACACGGAGATGGAACGGCATGCTGGTTGCGTCCGAACACCGCAAAGCAAAGCAATGCACAGAAGACCCAGTCGAGTCATGATGCCCAGGCATATGCGCGGACAGGCAGCCATCATGATCAAGATGCGGGCGTCCAGTTCTAAGCTTAGTGTAGGTACAGAATTTCCCAGTGGATGGTTGACTCAGAAGCCACACCTCCATCGTCGACGACAGATCCGACCACTCATCCGTCGCCCCAAGGACATGCCACATACCTGCGACATCTCATAGGTCGAGCATTTCCCCAGTTCTTCCCACGCCCACAACGGCCACTCGCCTCACCGAGCCGCAGATGGGCTGCAGCCACGGTCCACAGCTCGATCTCTCCCCACGCTGCGAAGCCCTGCTGACCTGGGCCGGATACTACCTCACTTCTAGTACCCAGGACCGGGCTATGTTGCATGATCCCGTGGTCATGATCAGGAATACTAATCCATAATTAAGATGAGATGGGTTGGATCTATGGCCCCTATTAGTGTCTTCATGTCTTCTCGAATGGACCGGCTTCTAAGGTACCTAAGATAACGAGACGATGGAATTGTTCACATGCTCATTTTCATACTCCTCCAACACGAACTCAATAATCCACACACTACCCACACCACCCGTTGGACCCTGATGGACCCTTGGCCTAATAATGTCCGTATCCGCACAACGGTCATGTTCTCTAGCTCGCTACAATGGCGCTCTACCCGTCCATCTATCCGGTCTGCATCAATCCACTAGGCTTGGGACTCATTCAGCTTGTAAGCCATCAGCCTGCTTCAAAAAGAAGTGTTCCACGGGACCAGCATCCACGGGACTAACATACTTGCACACACGACTTTTCACACGACCAGTCAATTGGATGCGATGCATACGTGTTAATTCTGCTCGCTTATGCCTGCCAAAGGCTTAATTCTCTTGGGCAATACAGCATTTGGGCCCACCGTCATTTGGGTGTGTCAAACAGCAAGTTGAAATGCGTCAACTCTAGCACGAATCACCAACGCATAGTCCTATTCCAAATCAGTGACTACAACTCAAGGGAAGTACGAATGCTTTTTTTTTAACAGTTTTGATTTATTTTATGACGTCCTTTTTTAACTTCTAGAAAAAGCCATCTTGCTCTGGTGCTAATCACTACTCTCATTCCCCATTCACTAGTAGTAAAGCAACCTCTACATCACCTCTGCTGCCCATCAGTACCCAGTCCTCCTATCCCACTCTTCTTAATGCCCAAGCATCTGCTGGAGAGCATTTACCCGGTACGACTCGCTCCTCTCTACCAAATCCTCATGTCGACCCTTCTCCACCACCTTTCCAGCGTCCACCACGAAGATGATATCGGCCTTGCGGACCGTGTGCAGACGATGCGTAATGGCAATCACCGTGATCCCGCGGGCCACCCGCTCTAATCCCTCCTGCAGCGCCCGCTCACTCTCGGCATCCAGAGCACTCGTGCTCTCGTCGAGGAGAAGAAGCTTGGGCTTGCGCACCAGCGCTCGAGCAATCGCCAGCCTCTGGCGCTGTCCTCCAGAGAGGCGCGATCCATTGGGTCCACATTCTGTGTCGTAGCCGTTGGGGAGTTCCATGATCATGTCATGAATATTGGCCAGTTGGCAAGCCTCCTTAATCTCCTCATCCGTCGCTTCGTGGTCAGGGGTCGAACCCAGCGCCACGTTGAACCTGACCGTACCGTCGAATAGAGCGCAGTCCTGCGGCACGACCGCGATGTCGTTGCGGAATTCGGTGCCCTCGCGAGCGCAAATGTCCACTCCGTTGATCTCAATCGTTCCACCCAAAGGCCGGTACATTCGCTGAACCAGTGACATAATGGTCGACTTACCAGCTCCTGAAGGCCCTACGAGACCAACGAACTGGCCAGCTGAGATCGTAAAGGACATACCCGTCAGGATCTGGATGTGCGGACGAGCCGGATATGAAAATGCCACATCCTTGAAAGTGATAGTAGCGCCTTTGTCTCCATTTCTCCTCCGTACCGCGTCTGCAGTGGCTTCAATATCCTTCTCGGCCTGCGAAGTTGCCAACACGATCTTGCCCTTTTTTGCCTGATCCTTGGAAGAGCCCATGTCGATCAAGCTCAGGATTCTCGAAGCTGCCGCTCTCGCCCGGGATACCTCTGGCGCCAGACTGAACATCTGGCCCCAAAGCTGGGCACTAACAAGCATGCAGAGAAGAATGATAAAGAACTCGGTTTGCGTTGCCTTCCCCTGCGTAATTTGGGTAGATCCCCACCAGTATGCGAAGGCGTAAACCAGGTTACCGCAGCTGTTGGCAATGGACAGCCAAAAGTTAGCGTAGGCCGATGACCAAAATATTTCCTTCCTGGGCGCCCTTAGGGCTCGGCTGTAGGATAGCATGATCTCCTCCTCAATAGACAGCGACGAAATGGTCTTGAACGAGTTGACAGCTTCCACCGAGATGCCAACTGCTCCAGAGAAGGCGCCGGCATGACGACGTTCAAACTGGGACAGCGACCGCATCTGCATGATTCCAGAGCCGAGAAGGATAGGCACGACGACCAAGCAGACAATTGCGATTCTCCAAGCCATAATATGCGACAGAACAATTGCAACGAGGAAGTTGACCAGAATGGAGAAGATGGTTCCGATGATAGAACCACTAAAGCCACCGACGGCGGCAGCATCCGTAGTAATCACAGACATCAGGGCTGATGGCGTACGGCCCTCTGACTGGTGCCAGTCCAAATCCTGCTCGTATAGAGAACGGAAGCAGAGGACGCGTATCTTATAAAGAAGCTTCTCGGCTATCGTGCCGAACCCGGTCCAGCTGGTCGTGTTGGCGACGAGCTCTGCGCAAGCAACCAGGAACCACATTCCTCCAAAGAACTTGCCAGCATTGATAATGTCGGCCGTAGGGTTGCACGGGCTGATCTTGCTGATTGTGTGGCCGAAAATGAGACCTGACGACGAGAAGGTTAGGCCAACGACTGTGGCAGCGAACAAAGACACAATAATCATGAGTAGATAGGGCCGAGCCATGCCAGAAACACTCTTGATAACCGTCCAAGGAGATTTGTTAGAGTCGAGGGCGGCGTCTTCCCCTGGTGCAACATTTTCAACCTTGCCATCCTTCTTGGCTTCGACTTTCTTCTCAATGTTGTCAGCGATCATGGCCTTCTCCTGGCCAATGGAATCCTTGGGGGTCAGAATAACGTCGTCTTTCACGGTGCTTGTTATAGAACTAGCATCTGACGTATCCACAGTTTGCAGGCGTACCATGCCGGCGTAAGAGCCTCCCAGAGCCATGAGCTCTAAATGAGTACCCTGCTCAACGATTTCGCCATGGTTCATGACAATGATGTTGTCGGCGTTCTTAATGGTGGATAGGCGATGGGCAATGGCGATGACTGTTCGGTTCTTGGCAATCGTTTCAATAGCCATTTGGATTCGATGTTCGCTGGCAGAGTCGAGAGATGCTGTCGCCTCATCCAGGATGAGAATCTTGGGGTCCCTGATCAATGCTCGCGCGAGGGCAATTCGTTGGCGCTGTCCACCGCTCACAAGTTTTCCACCACTGCCAACTTTGGTTGCAAGTCCATACTCAAGCTTGTTGACGAAACCAGATGCATCGGCGAGAGTAATGGCTTCGTCGACACGCTTTATTAAGTCTACCATATCCTGGCCGAAACTTTGAGCAACAACGTTGATGTCCTCACCATTTCGGACCTGTGTTGCAAGCTGGGCAAGGCCGGATCCGAGAATGGTGGCTTGGAATCGGTGATGATCTGGTTGAGGCGAGTTGAGGATACCAAGAGCAACGTTTTCCACGATTGAACGATCCAGCAAAGACGGTTCTTGCTGCACAAGACTCATGTGGCTCCTCAGACTCTTTACATGGAGACCCCTCAGGTCGTGACCATCCAGCGTCACCGTCCCTCGAATGGGGTCGTAAAGTCGGGTGGTTAGACCAGCAACCGTAGACTTTCCGCTACCAGAAAAGCCGACAAGGGCAGTGTGCTTGCCAGCTGGGCATTCGAAAGAAACATTCTTGAGCACGAGGTGATTAGGTCGCGAGACGTAAGCAAATGAAACGTCCTTAAACACAACCGAGCCCTCCACACTCGGAGGTCTTTCTCCCTTGTCTGAGCCAGCATCAATGATAGGAGGGCAGTCCATGTCTTGGCGGAGTTTCTGGAAAGACCCAGCCGCTGCGCCGATGAGAGGAAGCAAAGGCGCAATGCCGCCAAGGATGACACATGCTGTGAACAAGGTCAGAAAGCACAAGCCACAGAAGTGCATGCTGCTTACCATCGACGAGCAGAAGAATGACAGTGTAGATATCACCGACGGTGGCGCCGTTGCCATCGTTGTCTACGGCAGCAGCAATCTGCTTGCTGCCTTGCCAGAATGCGAGTGCATTGGCCGAGTAGGCAATGAAGTACAGCATACCAGCCTGGACCGCGGCAACAAAGGCCTTTTTAATGCCCTCCTTCTTAGCCGAGCTCATCCTGGAAGCAAAAATGGCCTCAAGGCGAGGTCCAGCACCAAAGGCCTGAACAACGGGAATGTTGGATAACGTTTCCGAGGCGATGGAAGAGGCCGAGGCAATCTTGTCGGACATGTTGCTCGTGAACTTTGCGGTGAAGTAGCTCCCAACGCCAGCAAGGACCAAGAATGCTGGGATAAGGGAGACAAGCATGGCAGCAAGCTTGGTGTTTTTGATAAAGGCCACGACGTAGGATGTGACGAAGAAGGAGGTACATGCCATGCAGATGCCCACCTTTTCCGATGTGCCTGTCTGAATTGCTTGGATGTCGGCATTGAGATGGGACGAGATCTCGCCGGCCTGGCGCTTGTCAAAGAAGGCTGCATCTTGGAGGAGGACCTTCATGAAGTAGCGATCGCGGAGACGGGTCTCGAGGCGTCGACTGAAAATAGACCAACTAAGAATGTAGACGTAGATGAGGACGAAACTGGCGATAGCCATGTAAGTGAGCAGCAAGACTTTCTCGTTGACGCTGTTTTGAATATCCTCGGGAGTTCGGGATGACACTTGCTCGCCGTCCATGCAGGAAGCCTCGTTGAGATCGTTCACAAGTTGACCAAAGATAATACCCATGAGCGGGAAGGGCGAACCGCCGGCGATGGCGGTGATGGTACCGCCGACGAGGAGCAGGTAATCCAAGGGCTTGGGATTGGCGTAGACGAGTAGCTGGAAGTAGGTAAAGAAAGATCCCTGGAAGACGAGTTGATGTGTTAACAGTTGGGGCAATGCGTATTGATGGATCATGGAGCCCCTCCAGTTTCCATCATTTTTCACTTGTTACATTCTCTTCCGCCACTAACCTTGGGCTTCTTCTCGGTCTGCACCTGGGAGCTCAACGACGACGAAGATGAGGATGAAGATGGAGACAGTCGCGCCAATTTCGGTACAACATCCTTTGAAACTTCCGCATCAGGGGTGCTCATGTTGTTGACGACATCCGTGGGAGCGTCAATGGGCGCCTCTTGTACAGTCTCAGCCTTCGGTGCGCTGTTACTGGCGTCTACAGCCACATCACCAGAGCTCGGCTTGGAGACATCTTTGGCAGCATCGTGGTCAGCAGTCACCTGCTGCTTCTGGTCTTCTACGACCATCTTCGCACTGGAAGGTGTGAAAATCGGGGCCAGTTCACAGGACACAACACATGCGGGAGGAGAAGAAGAGAGTCATGGGGAGAGAAAGGATGGCTGGGAGGGGCCATGATGAAGGAAAACTTCACGACGGCGCAGCGCAGATCGGTCCTTGATACTGTCTTGGCATCAGCAATCACTACTTCGTACAGGAACCATCAAGAATCCTTCCAGGCGAGAAGATTGGACGGAGACGGAGACGGAGGAGAGGGCCCGGGCAAACAAGCATCATGGCCCGCGACGAGGTGTTAAGCATCTCAACTAGGACTGGGCAATGGCAGGGCTAGAGCGGAGCCTATGCGACCTTAATCCTGAGATCGGATATCTATCAATCAAACCGCGTCTTCGGTTTGGGGACCAGCCTGATGGGGCATGGCGGGGGCCGTGCCAAGGTCGACAGCCTTGTAGGGACGGAGGACGGTGAGAAGTTGCGAGGTCCGTCGCCGTCGTGGTGGCGGCGGTGGTGGACTTGGTGGTTGATCCCGGGTGGTGATCCTGGGTGGTGGCCCGCGGCGGTGGTTTTTCGGGTTGAAGCTTGTTGATGTCAAATGTGGCGTGCAGTGTGTGGTGGTGATGAGGTCTCGCCAAGTACCTGCACGGGCTAGACCACATGGCTACGGCAACACCCCCCCAAAACCAGTTCTTGGACGAGCTGGGCCTTGGATCCTTTCTGGCGAGGATACTATGTATGATTCTAGACGAATATGCGAGGGAAAATTTCCTCAGGCCCTCATCCTTGGACCATCCACCCGCCCCAGGGTCTTTGGAACGGCCGAGGACCGGGGCTCGGGTCTGGGCTGAGCAGGGATTGGTCCGCGGGAGGGCGTTTTGGTCAGGGATGTTCGGATCAGATAATTCTGTGTGCCAAGCGCCATCATCATCCTTTTGCCGGCCACGACACCGCCGTTCACGACGGCCGGGCTAGGTTAGGTGGTGGGGTCTTCGAGTGGGTTACACGGACAGCATTATTCACGCCCGTTCCAAGCCGTCGAGACATGATGTTATGTACTGGCACAGGGGCAGATTAATAATGACTAACACATGGCAAAAGGAACACGGAACCGACTCTCCTGTTTGCGGCGTGGGAAATGGCTCATGCAAACGTTACTGCCGTAGCTAGTTTGTGCGACTTTCTTTTTCCTTTCTGTTCCTCTGGTGACCCTCCCATCTGCACCTCGAGCAGGGTCAAGAACCTGCGGCCCGTAGTAGCTTCGGCTTGAGAATGAGGTGGCAACGCATTGCATCTCAACTTTCAGACTCTTCCCAGCTGCTTCTCAAAAGACTTGCGCTCGCATCCTCGGTGGTCAGGCCAGGTGGAAGACGCAGTTCCGGGCAGGGATCCTGTCTTTCCAGCGTCATCTCATTACACCGGGCTGGTCCTGCGCTGTTGTGGGTGTGGGTGGACCGGACCACCCCCTAGCACTGATTGATTGTCTGATTGATTGTCGGCGGGCGGGCGACACGGATCTGATAACTTTAACTCCACATTTCCCTCCCCCGTCATCGCCGTGACGCCGGCGCGCACAGAACAGAGCAAATGGAGTCTTGCAGCGTGACTCCACGGAGACCCTCGCGTTCCCACCCACGCGCGCGAGCCTGGCTCTCCTGCTTGGTCGCTTTTGTTCCGGACACCGAAAGCTGGCTTTTTGAGGCTGTGCTGCGTGCCCGTTGAGAAGCCTTTGATCCGATTTCCGGGCCGCCGTCTCGGTCCACCGAGCCCCTTCGCTGCGTCCGCGTCTGCGTCTGCGTCACTTCTGTCCCTTCTGCTATTCATTCCCGGTCCTATGTATTCCCGCGGCTGCGAACTTCGGCACTTTATATGCCTGCCTGTCTCCTTTCAACTCAACAAGTGAAAACCGACCCCGTCCCGGACCCCAATCCCAATGCAAACCTCATCCCATCCTTCTCACTCCCACCACGGAACGGCCTAGCTTCACCAGCTCATGTTGACCCGTCGAGCCATTCCCAGACTCTCGGAACTGATCAGATCCCCCCACGTCTTTGCGTCCCCTTACACCACTCGCGCCTCTGCCTGTCGTGCCTGGATCTCCGCGTCGACCCCCTCCCCCATCCCTATCTCCAGACCCATCACATCATCACTTCTTCGCCGCTCAAGTGCTATCCCCGCAGCGTCGATTCCCTTTCCCCGGCCTGCATCGTCGTATCGTCCCATCTCCCAACTAGCCTCCAACGCCACCAAGATGGGCTCACTCCCTGAAGCATCCCACGCCGTCCGCCTCTTGGTCGCCGGTGGCAGCTACGCCGGCCTGGCCTCCGCTGTCAATCTGTTTGATCTCAGCCGGGGTCTTGCGCCCCGTCAGAGCGACGACCCCTTCACCCCTCACCCGGATCTACCCACCTTCGATGTTGAGATCACCATCGTTGATGAGCGGGACGGTTACTGTAAGTCTTCCTCCGCCTCTACCCCGGCATTGGCCCCCAAGGCCGTTGCCTTAAGCGATCATCGCGCTTACAATACAACCACAGACCACCTAATCGGCTCTCCTTTGGCGCTGGCCGACTCTGACTACGCCAAGAAGAACTGGGTCAAGTTCTCAGACATCAAGGCCTTGCAGTTCCCCAGCTTCAAGGTCATCCATGGCTCAGTCAGCAGCGTTGACCCCGCGTCCAAGACGGCCACCATCTCGGACCACCTTACCAAGGAGCTGAGCACCCAGCAATACGACTACTTTGTTGCCGCTTCCGGTCTACGACGTGTCTGGCCCGTGGTGCCCCAGGCCACAACCCGCAAGGCCTATCTCCTTGAGGCTGAGCAGCAGATTTACAATGTCGAGAATGCCAAGCACGGCGTCGTCGTTGTCGGTGGCGGTGCCGTTGGTATTGAGATGGCCGCCGAGCTCAAGATGGTTAAGCCTCATATCAAGGTGACCCTGGTTCACTCCCGAGACAAGCTTCTTTCTTCCGAGGGTCTGCCCGACGAGACCAAGGATCGCGCCCTCGAGCTCCTCAAGATTGGTGGCGTCGAGGTTCTCATGAGCCACCGCGTGGCCAACACCAAGAAGCTGGAGACCACCGATGGCAGCACCAAGCACGAGATTGAGTTCACCAACGGCCACAAGATGTTCGCCAGCGAGGTTGTCATGGCCATTTCCAAGAGCACTCGTACCAGCAACTACCTTCCGGATTCCGCTGTTGACGAGGAGGGTTACGTCAAGATCAAGCCTAAGTAAGTCTACCGAGTCCAAATTCACTCGCACCAGCATCATCTAATCTTCTCCTTAGCTTGAACTTCGAGGAAGGCACTCCCAACGCCGAATACCACTACGGTGCCGGCGACGTGGTCAAGTGGTCCGGTATCAAGCGATGCGGCGCTGCCATGCACCAAGGCCAATACGTGGCTGAGAACATTTACGAGTCCATCATCAGCCACCGCACAGGTAAGACTCCCACATTCAAGGAGATTCGACCTGTGCCTCCCATGATCGGACTGGCTGTGGGCAAGCAAGCTGTTGCGTACAGCCCCGACCAGGGTACCATCTATGGCGAGGACGTGGCTCACGCCTACTTCCGTGGCGATCTTGGCTGGACCAGTAAGTGCCCAACCCTCTTCCAACATCTTTCGGACGCTAACTCTATGTTCAGTTTGCTGGGACTACATGCAGCTCGGTGGCCCCAAGGCTGAAGTCAAGGCCCAGGCCAAATCTGAATTGTGAGAAGCGGGCGGTTCTAGGGAATGGCGTTCAGGATTCGGGAATTAAATCGGCACTTCTTGTTCCTCCGACGATGTCAAAATGAAGATGCATAGACTTGATGTGTTTCGTCCGGGTGTAGAGACTCATGCTACGAATTGAACAGCTTTTAATTGAAATGTCAAACTCAAACTCTTTCAACTTTTGAGGCCATGTATCGAGACAAATTCCTTACTATCGAATTGTATTCCATCTTCGTGTGGAAGTTCCCAATTGTGACAACCCAAGACTCCGGTGCCTACCCTAAATCACGTCCCAATACTTGACGATAACTCAGCAAGATCTGCAAAGACTGCTTTGCATACCGCTACTGTGCCCATTCTCCCTAAAAACCACCATGTGTCGCTATGAGATCTTGAAACTTGCTTTTCATCTGATAAAAATATCGCGATCCTCTCAAGTAGCGGAACCCGTGGTGGGGCGATTGCAAAATGCCACGACCCTTTTAAGTATCAACTCTAACCTAACTCTAATTTCGTCACCTGGAGTTGTTTACAAGGATTTAAACGGATATGAATACAGCGAGACTGAAAATGTCAGGCAAATAGAGGATAAAGAGGTTCTACACCACCACCAATGACCTAATACTTGCCGCGGACGTTTTGTGTCCCCCAGCGAAGATGAACTTAAGAAGTACTCAGCCACCAACTCTAGAAATAAGTCACCTGTGCTTGTGAGTGAGTATAAGCACAAAGGCAAATGCCCCATCTGTTTAAAAGCTAGACATTCTCCCATCACCACATTCGTAGTATCTATTGTCCCTTGTGCTACTGAGTCATAGTTTTCACAACCTTCTCTCTGCTTACTGAGTATCAACCGAACTACGATGGTTCACTGTAGGTGCACACTGCACGAAAAAGTCGGGAGTACCAATCTCACTATTTAGGTCAGGATCAACGACCCATTATTGTATCCGGACCCTCGGGGGTTGGAAAAGGAACGCTGATTGCGAGGCTCCTTGAGCGCCATCCCGACACCTTCGTCACCACTGTATCGCATACAACACGCCAGCCAAGGCCAGGTGAAAAAGACGGGGAGTCTTACCACTTTATCCAGACCCACGAGTTTGAGTCTCTCATCAAAAAGAATGCCTTTATAGAGTCTACACTTTACTCTGGCAATTACTACGGAACCAGCAGGCAAACAATAAAGGACCAGCAGGCCAAAGGGAGGATAGCTGTCCTACATATTGAGGTGAATGGGGTTATCAATATCAAGAAGGATCAAGGCCTTGATGTGCGATGCGTTTTTATTGCGCCGCCTAGCCTCCAGGTCTTGGAAGATAGACTTAAAAGGCGCGGCGCAGAATCGGAGGCGAGCGTTCAAGGACGTCTAGCACAAGCTAGGATTGAGACAGTTCACACGGAGATGGCAGGCCTTCATGATCTTGTGATCATCAACAAGAATCTCGAGGATGCTTTCAGGGAGTTCGAGGATTGGGCCCTGGGAGTCGTTAAGTCTCGAGTATTGTGATCGTCGGGACATGTGTACTTAGTTATCTGATTGATGATAGCACTCCTAAAACAATGTGCAGTTACTGAGTATAGAGGCGGGGATATATTTCGTGCGAGTTCGGCTCGGTCGAAGGCTTGTCACAGGTTTGAGTAGCGCTGCAGCATGAATCACCACAACCGGAAAGGAACGTTCGGCGATTGACGCAGTTAAACATGAGGCCTAGTTGGCTGAGAGGGCGCTGGGAGGGTATTCTATAAGGTTTATAGTTTTAACCCGAGTCTCATTCATTTGGACAGGCTGTGGACAATATTATAGTGAATCTAATTGTATTACTTAGAATTAGTGCCGTGCTTAGACAACACGGCCCTTAACCTGCTTGCGCTCCTTGACATTGATGTCACGCCAGAAAGCTACAGCGAAGAAGGAAACAGCCAACACCGCAGTACCAGCGATCAACATCATCCGCTGGGCGTCGGCATACGCCTGCTGGATGGCGTGGCGAGCCTCGGAACCAACGGGGTACGAAAGCTGGACCGTCAGATCCTCGTAAATGAGCGTCAGGTTGCCCTGCTCCTCCGCCGGGAGGTACTTCGCCAGGGCCTTGGGGAACATGCCCTGCCAGATGGCGGCAGCAATGGAGGACCCGATGCCGCCGCCGATCTTGGCGAACATACCCTCGATGGCAATGACGACGGCCACGTACTGATGGGAGACGGCTGCCATGGCCGCAGTCTGCTCGCAGATGACAATGGTGCCGCCGGCGAAGGCGATGAAGATCTGGCACATGACAATGTAACCGATATTGACGTCGGGCTGACGGAACTTCAGCATGAGGCCAACGCCGAGGATGGTGAAGGGCACGCCGAAGCCCAGGCAGATCCACTTGAAGTTTCCGGTCTTGCGAATGAACAATCCAACGACGATGGACCACAGACAAGAGCCAATGGTGTAGATGTTGGCCACGTAACTGGCCTCAGTGATGCTGAGGCCATTGACAACCTGCAAGAAGCTGCCAAAGTAGCCATCCCAGCAATAGAAGCTAACGAACACCGAGCCCGCAAGGATACAGGCACCCATGAAAGTACGATCGAGGAAGAGATGGTAAGGGAGAAACTTGACTGGCGTAAAGAACTTCTCCCAAACAGCAAAGCCAACGATGAGGAGGAAGCCGAAGACGAGGAAACAGATGATGATGGGCGCACGCCACTCTTCCTTCTGGTAGGAATAGATGTTGAAGGGCAGTAAGAACAACGAGATTCCGGCGCTGAGTAGGAACAAGCCGATCACGTCGAACTCGCGCGCGTAGTACAGGGACGACTGCATGAAAGTGCGGTTCGTCTCGTGCTTGGGGACGAGGCCCATGTTCCTGGCCTTGTAGAAGTAGTACGTGAACAGGCCGAAGAGCGGCATGGTGACGACGGGCATGACGATGCAGAAGACACCGAAGCCCCATCGGAACCCGGGGCCCTTGAGGAAGGACTCGGCGATGCGGCCGCCCAGCCAGGTGGTGATGATGTAGGGCGACGAGGCGAAGGCGAACATCAGGCCTCGGTTCTTGAGGTGGGAAGTATCGGCGATGAAGATGCTGAGCGAGTAGTCGAGGCCATTGTATCTGTAATTTCCATTAGTCTTCTAGAATACGGAATACGGTGTTGGTTCTGCGCAGCCCCGTTCAGCTTGGCCGAGGCTTATGCACCACGCCCGTCTTGGCGAAGCGCAGCGCCACCAACCTGGGGAAACGCCCAGTTTCATAGGGCTGTGATGGAGGTGGCGTCAGATTGCCGAGAAAGTATGATATGAAAAACTTACCCAATCCAGTAGAAGACCTGCGCCGCAGCGTATGTCTCGACTGTGTTACAGGCGGCCATCATGACGAGGCCGAGAGTGAGCAGACAGACAGAAAGGGCGTAGCCCTGAGGCCGGCCGAAGACGTCGAGGATCTTGGCGAGCGTGAGCTTGAATACGCCACCGATGATGGAGCTGAAGATGCCGACGGTGGGCGTCAGGGAGTGTGCCTGGAAGGAGCTGGTCACGTAGGGCGACAGCGAGCTGGTCGTGCCCGACTGCATCGTCTCGATGAAGTAGATGACCCAGATCATGGCGTACGCGGTGATGAGCGCAGTCTTAGTCCATACTGTCGTGATGGCTTCGATGTTCCGCACACCGGCCTGAGCCTCTGAGTGGATGGGCTCATCGCTATCAGAATCGGCATGAGCGTGGTCAACTGCACCGCCGGCCTCCTTTTGCGCGCCAGACTCATCCAATGCATCGGGAGGTGTTGTGGGTGCCACTTGAGGCGCCGCTTCTGGTGCTACTGCCATGGTTGCAGCGTCGAAGGGAGGCAACTCGAGTCAACGGAAAGGAACGAAAGAAGAGGCTTTGCCAGTGAGGAGAGACAGAGAAAAGACCGCTGATCGTGGGCGCAACGAGTGTCTTATCAACCTGTACGTAGGTGACACTAGGTGGGCAATACAACGTAGCATGGGATCGAGCAAACAGGGTACTGTATCCACGGCCAACATTGGGAGCTACGGAAATGTCAACTGCAGAGCCCATGGCCTCGTGTGCCGATTTCCGTAATGGCCCGTTGCAAGCCCATGTAGGTGGGCAGAAAAGCGGGAAGAGACCAGATGGATCGGCAATCAACATCGGAAGACCAAACAACTGGGGACTGCCCTAGGAGTTTTAGCATGGAATCGTCAGACCCGGGAATAAGGAACGAACCGTTTTGACTCAACGACATGGCACGCTTACTCTGATTGATCGAAACAAGGACAAGGCATCTGCAAGGTTTGTGATGCATTTTAGCCTGTGGAAAACTCGTGGGGTATAATAGCTCATGCCTCAAAAGACCCCCAGGGCTGGCTTCAGTTTGTCTGTGAAAAAAACCTCTTCCTCAGGGGCCACGAGGCAACGCGAAATGGGAAACCGGGTCCGAAAATGAGCATTCATAGTCGCAGTGCGAGTCGTGAGATCCATGATCGCGTGAGACATGATGCAGGACTCCCACATGGAGCACGCGTTCTCCGCCACATCCCGATGCCTGAGCCTTGCAAAAACGTGGGACGAACAATCTCCATGGAGGTGTTTTGATCAGATAATCAGAACGCTCTGGTTGGTCACTGTACGAGCTCACAGCATTGGGCCTCCCACGAGACATGCGCAAGGCTGACCTGGGCTTTGGGCCAATGAGCAGCCCAACTGGACTGGGATAGTAGAGCCGAAAGTGTCACTCAGTGTCCCACTGGCGATGGAGCTTGTGAGTTGAGGTTATTGATGAAGCATGGGCCATTCTCCCACGCACTTCCCTCTTAGGGCGGGCGCAAGCGTGGTGATCCTTGACGAATGACGGGGTCACGATCGGTGGACTGCACGATGGATAAAAATCCCGGCCAAGAAGTTGCGTATTGTGAAGCATGGAACGAACACGCCCGAACATCATTTGCCGGTTTGGGGAAGAGGACGTGGGCCGGCGCATCTCCCAAGTTGAGGCTAGCGTGAAGCGGCATCAATCTCGGTCCAACCCTAGTGGGCCGATCTCCAGCCAATGAATGGGGAGATTGATCAACGTGAGGGTTTTATCTGATCAGCGACTACATGTAGGTATCGTGACTAGGCGGTCAGATGTGGCAGAACAAAATGCCAAGACCCTTGTTTCGACTCCTTCAAGTCACACTCTGACACAGCACTGTGGACATGTCTTACTGCTCACTGTGGTGCAGGTGCTCCGAGAACCGGACCTGGCCTCCTGGTAAGGTCCTGAAGGAAGAAGGGGTGTGTAACCGGAGACGGAATGACCGGGGACGCATCGTCCGTTAAGGTTATCAGATCCGCTTTGTCCACCGGCGCAGGAAGCGACGCAGCGCTGTGCGGTCCCGGGTTGTGCAAGCCATGCAGACTTGCCAGTTATGAAGCGTCTCTCTCTCTTAAGAGCTCGAGGGGTGGCTGGAGTACTTTCCTGTGGGCCTCAGCCGTGCCGACCATGCGGACCTCCCACCCCACGAGGCTTCCATCTGGTCGAGAATGGTTACACTACCGTGCCGAGGTGATCAAGCCCGCAGCACCGGCGGTGTCGCGTCCTCTTCAGTCTCTGGTACCGCTCCTGTACCTCCGTTCCGGTGGGTAGGGGCCGGGAGTGTGGGGGCAAGCCGGCAACAGGGCGTGCGGGCATGAGACCAGCCATTGTCCACTCATGACGCCAAACGCACCAAGCCTGCAGCCAGGTTCCGTCTGGGAAGCCGGCGCATCATGGTTGATAATTCCATGCCCATTGCCGAAGCTGCGGAGGGTTGCGAAATACCCGCCACGGGGGACTTCCTGCAAGTCGAGGACCAGAGAGCTAAGCGTCCGGGCTAGCTGCGAAAGTTGGGGCGCCGGCACATGAGAGACCGAAGCTGAAGGCGAGTTCCCTGGTGGGGGGTGGACTGCGGATGCGGAATATTTTCGACGTGACGCCGACGGCTGGATGCGGCCGGGTGTACTTCTTGCGAATAGCCTCGTCAACTGGCGGTCTGTTGTTTCCTGCTTCTATCCTCCTCCCAATTTGCCTTCTCGAGTCTGTCCGCGTCTGTCAGACACCCAATTCCTCGGCAATGGCGTTGCCGGTACCTTTCTCTGCCATCCCGGCTGACGAGACGATCATCAAGCTTCCTCACCCATACCAGACTGAGTACGCCATCCAAAAGACCTCAGCACCCGCCGACATCACAGTCGAGACTCCCGTCTACCAGATCATCAAAAAGTCGGCCACGACCTCCAAGCCCGTCCCTTTTGAACTTCACAACGCTCGCCTCGTCTTCACCGGCCCCATCGACCTCAAGTCGAGCGAGCTGCCGGCCTCTGGGGATAACAGTCCTTGGGCCCGCGCTCGCCGCTCGCCCTGTGTCGCCGTTCACTGGGAGGGTACTGAGAAGCCAACTCTGGGCCAGGCATGGCTGCTTGTGTATGCCCTCTTTTCTCTTCGGCCGGACAAGGAGTCGCTCCGGCTTGAGCTTCGAGGCGCCAACGCCACTGTCCTAGGCCGTCAGCTCGTGGACGTCCTGCTCGCCATCGACCACCCGCTCAAGGCCCGCGAGAAGCGAGAGCCTTCGACCAAGACCGACGAGAGCCTCGTGCTTCTGCTGCGAAGTACCTTCTGGCAGGGTGCTGGCTCGCCGTTTGGTCCTCGACCCGTCTGGTGCCCGGCCGAGTCACCGTCATCGTTGCCGGCTTCGAGCCCTCTGGGCTCGTATCCTCTTACAGCTCTCCACCACACCATGACCTGGGCCTCGGCCGGTGATCCTCAAGATCCCGATCGACGTCAGCAGTCATGGCACCCGATTCGACCAGCCAAGCCCGCTCCTGGCTCCGTCATCTACAGCCGATGGATCCCTCATCTCAAGGAGACCTTCTCCATGATCTCGCTCGACTACAAGGACGAGGAGCACCTGCGCCTATTCCACGAGTGGCAGAACGACCCTCGCGTCACGCAGGGCTGGAACCAAACAGGGACTCTCGAGCAGCACCGCAAATACCTCCAAAATATCCACGAGGACCCTCACCAGATCGCCGTGATGGCCAAGTGGGATGATACCTACTTCGCCTACTTCGAGGTCTACTGGGCCAAGGTAAATACCTGGTTCTCGCTCCCCTTGTACACCGAAAGCTAACAGTTCCATCACAGGAGGACCCTCTCGGCGGGTATTACGATGCCGGCGACTTTGATCGAGGCCGCCACTCGCTGGTCGGCGACGTGCGCTTCCGTGGCCCTCATCGAGTGTCAGCGTGGTGGAGCAGCTTGATGCACTACCTATACATCGATGACCCTCGCACCATGAACGTCGTGGGAGAGCCCAAGGAGACGAACTCGACCGTCGTCATGTACGACTTTATCCACGGCTTCGGGCTGGAGAAGTTTGTCGACCTGCCGGGCAAGCGCAGCGCTTTCATGCGATGCTCGCGCGAGCACTTCTTCCAGCTGTGCCCGCTTGCCGATAACGAGAAGGTCATCGGCGGCATCCGACTCGGTTTGGTGCCCAAGTTGTAGATACGGAGATACGGATGGTGACTTGTTTTGGGATTTTAGATACGTGACAGCATTTTTTGTGATAGAAAAGCTTTGCCAAGGCTGGTTAAAAAGATCGAGGGTGAGTGTATCCGCGCATGTACCTCAGGTATCTAGATCGCGGAAGATATAACAAGTGCCGAGGAAAATTCCCCGGCTGTGAGACATGCCGTGCCATGAACCAACATGGTAACACAAGTGAACCAATAGGCCAATCTAAGGCTGGACAGCATGTGAAAGCCTAAAATATCCATTCTTCTTTTTAATCTCAAACTACGTATGTAAGTGCTTTTCTACGTCCACTAACTCGCTTCTATCATCGTCATCATTTACGGTCCCAAAATATACGTGCGTCTGACACCCATCTCGAAAACAACAAAAAACAACATCTACAACTTGGAGGTATTCGCTTGCTTCTTCAGAATCTCGTCGCCCAGCTTGGCCATCTCGAACTTGCGCACCTTGCCACTGCCCGTCAGCGGCACCAGTGTCGGGACGTCGTTTTGGCCCAGCCAGAAGATGTGTGTCGGCGACTTGTGGCCGCCGAGCTTCTTGCGGACCCAGTCGCGCAGTTCCTGATCGGTAGGCTGGCTCTGTGTTTCGGCTAGCTCGACAAAGGCGCCGACAACTTCGCCGTAGTGTTTGTTCTTGAGACCGACGACGATGGCTCGCGAGAGGGAGGGATGCGCCATAAGACGCTCCTCGATCTCGAGAGGATAAATGTTCTCTCCGCCTGAGCAACGTGTTAGCTTGAGCTCATCGAGATAAAAAGAGGGAGGGATAATCATACCTCGGATAATAATGTCCTTAAAGCGGCCGGTAATGCTGCAATAGCCGTTCTCATCGAAGACGGCCTCGTCACCAGTGTGCAACCACAAGACACCAGAGGCATCTCGGATCATACACTCGCTGGTCTTCTCAGAGTTGTTCCAGTATCCGGCCTGGAGTTGGTATCCGCCCATGCACAGCTCACCGCGCACACCGATGGGGACAATGTTGCCATCACGGTCCACGATCTTTGCCTGGGCGTGGGGCATCAGAGTGCCGACGGTCGTCAGCCGCTTGTCAATGGCATCGTCTGTGAAGGCATTGAAGCACGTCGGGGAAGCCTCAGTCAAGCCATAGCTACTGGTAAATTCGGTCATTCCAAACCGGTTCACTAATAGCTCCATGAGGTATCGTGGCACCGGCGCGCCAGCGATGATGCCAGTGCGCAGGTTATCGCAGTTGAAGCCTTCCGGCCATTTTGCCTGGAACAAAGAATCGAACATGGCGGGAACGCCATGGACTGCGGTGCATCGCTCGTCGGAGATCGCTTGGAGGGTGGCGGAGATGTCGAATACCTCGGCCGGATACACGATCTTGCCGCCATGGGTGACGACAGCGAGGAGTCCAAGAACAAGGCCGAAACAGTGGAATAGCGGTGGAGGACAACACAGGACATCCGCGGGAGTAAGCCGCATTCGGTCTCCAATGAAGCGCGAGTTGTTAACCAAATTGCTACGGTCTAGTCAGTTTCCTATTTTCTCCGTTGCCGCCGGTTCCTGGCACATGTATCATGGACGTGGCCCCCGCTCCACTTACTGGTGTGTGAGCATGGTCGCTTTGGGCAATCCCGTTGTGCCACTGGTAAACTGCAGGTTCACTACCTGATGAGGAAGCACCTTGCTCATTGCCCGATATAGCCGTTGGTGACTTTGTCGCCGACCAGACTGAATCAGCTCGTCGTAGGTTTGGTATCTGCCCGAGTTTTCGTCCCTCAGCATGACAATCTTTGGTGCCGTCTTCTTGTTTTCGAGCTCGTTGAGTAGCTGTGCGTTGTCGAGCCGGCCGATGCGAGGCGTGGTGAACAAGACCTTGCAATCGGTGAACTTGAGGCCGTACATGGCCTCGGTGGGCGTGTACGTGTTGTTGAGAATGACGAGGATGGCTCCGATCTTGGCCACAGCGAAGAAGACCGCCGCGTATTGTTCGCAGTTTCCAGCCATGATCCCAACTCGGTCGCCCACACCAAGGCCCATGTCGAGCAGCGCCTGTGACAGCGCCGAGCTCTGCTGGTTCAGATCATTGTACGTCCACCGGGCTCCCGTCCACGGAATGACGAGGCAGTCCTGGTTGCCGTGCTGGTAGGTCTGGAGCTCGAGGAGTTCGCCGAGGGTCAGGTCGACGAGCGGAGGGTCGACAGGGCCGGAGAGGACCGACATTTTCTGCATTGGCCTCGTGGGCTCGGGCTGGATGTGCGAGGGATCGACAGTCATGATGGGCGATGGCAGCGGCGACAAGCAAACCACGAATTCGTCTAGCCGTGGTGTTGGAAACCTTCAAAGCAGGACTTTGCGAGAGAGGCTTCGTCTGGGGCATCTGGCCCATATGCAATTGATGGCCGCCATCGACAACCCACGGCGATGCCCGCCAGTGCGTGCAACCCGTGTTAACCCGTTTTCTCAGTCTTTGCGGTCCAGACCCACTGCTTCTGCCGTTGCTGGAACTTCTGGGACGTGGGGCGCCCGAAAGAGGCGCATCTCCATAGTCGAGGAGGGTGGAAAACCTGCGCGGCGCGCGCTGGTGCGGCAATTACGTTCCGGGATCGTGGTGCAGAGACCCTGTCGCCATCGACATGGCTAGTTTGCGACCATTCGCCTCCTCTTCGGCCCCGTCCTGCATCTCTTGGGTCGTGTTCTGAGACCCCAGGGTCGCTCCTCCACTCGTTGCTCTCTGAGCACGCCCGGTCCATGACGCCGGTCATGGAGCTTACAGTATGAGCACGAAGTCCTTTAGCGTCGCTTTTCGTTCTCTGGTGGGAAGAAGAAAAGACATGGAGGCATCTAATCTGATGATCTGATAAGATGAGTGGCCCACTTCGTGCACGCTCCACTACCGCTCTAAAGACACCCCTGCCCGGACCGAGATCGGCCGATTGAAAAAATTTATCTGATCAAGCGGAGCACAACCTCGGACTCCATTATTATGTACACGCTTAGAGTCCATCCAAGATGCAACCTCTGAGGGGGGCGTGTGAAGTGAGTCTTGTTTTTGTGCAATGCTCCGTGCATCCCCTGTTTGTGCAGCTCTGCCAAGGTCTCGGCAGGGATGGCTCAGGGCAGTTGAAGCTCGGGCCGTGGGAGAAACTTCATCGCATCATCATGCTGAGTGGGTGGCATGGCCTAATAAATTGGTTCCACTTGATCTTGCACAGTAGAGGGTGACGAAGACCAGGCGGGTTTCTTGGCGTTTGGTACGTAAGTGCCCACGAAACCACTTCGCAAACCCACTCCGCTGACTGTTTTGCAGCCATGACAGAGCCAAGTGCCAAGTCACCACGGACGGGAAAATGCCCCGAAAGAATGATGCTGTTTTGGCCGCGGTTCCGTAAGCTAGACGAAACCTGCGGAGCTCAAAGTTGACTGGATGATGTACGACGCCCCCATCCAGCGCGGAAGCAACATCCGGCAGTTCACCAGGCCGCAAGCCACTTCCCGGCATAGTAGCGGGATCAACCCGCTCCGATGCCTTGGCTTCGGGCTCTGCTTTCACGGCACAGATCGGGCAATCCTGGCGGCGCATGAGGTAATAGGCATGTGGGTGTTAGTGAGAATCGGGCGTTATGTGCGTGGGAGGGGGTTCGTTGCGAACCTCGCGTAGTTGCTTGTCAGTCCAAAGTACATACGACAAGCACTGTTCATGGACGCTTTCTTCATGAGGCTTTGTCAAAAACGGAAGAAGGTGCATCACCATCGTCTGCACTCCGTGTTAGCGCTTGTCTGGTGAGGCCCTTGTGGACGAAGCGTGGGGGTTCCAACTGGACGGGAACCTGTTGGTTCATTGTGAAGTTAGACTGCGTCAGTCGGAACCCGGAATGCAGGAACCTCCCGTGTGAGACTCGGGGCCCCGCATAACTGCTTATGCATTCAGGATATCCCATCGTTTCACTCTTTCAATGTGCATGATCAGTCAACTCTTGACAGCCGTCATAGTAACCCCCAAGTGGTTTAGGACTCTTAGGTACTGAGCAGCTTCGCCGCCCAAAACACGTCGTACATCGTCGACTCACGTTCTCCAGCCCGAATGAGTGCGGATATCTGAAGCTTGTAGGTGGCCTGAACGTTTAGATGCCTCATTTGGGCACGTAGTCCGTAGGTTCGCCAAGGCTCTGGTCATCCTATTCTCAACGTTACTTCGCTACGGCTCGACTCCAACTCCCCCGTCCATGCAAACTCGGTTACGGGACAGGAACGAATCTCCTGTTCTTAAGTAAGCAATGGGGCCACATATCAGACCCAGAACCGTCAAGAGAAGACCAAGCAATGGCACTCTCATTCATAGTCATATCCCGAAAAGGGAAGCCCGCCTTCTATCGCGGGACTTTGTCGTCACAAGATAGCCGGCAGAGGGTTGTCCTACAGCCGTCACTTCTGGTTCAAGGAACAAATCAAGAAAAGTCCTCTTGACGGATGACTTTCGCCAGTGAACTCAACGCCTCGTCTTGGTTCCTGAGCGCGGGCAGGTTCTCTCTCTCATCACGTTGATCCATCATCCACTACGAATGAAACCGCGTCGACGCTCATTATCGCCGTCACGAAGATGGCGTGTCATCCCACTCGACCCTCGTCTTACCTCCCGCATACTTCCAGAGGCTCTACCACCTTGAACAACCCTTAAAAGTATCCAGCTCCAATGTTCGCGATATTCCAGCCTTCCGAAACGAATCGTTCCCAGCATGGAACTTAGTCCGATATCAGTTAGATGAGCTTGCGTCAGTGGTGGTGCATCTTTCCGAAGTGCAGTTCATTTTAGATCAACATCTCCTTCCCACAGCGAAAGAGCGCCACGATACACCCCCTTGAGGAATCAGGGAGGACGGACTACTACTTCCCTAAGATGTCTCAATTTTCCTTACCAGCCTCTACGAGCAGCTAAATGAGTTCGCGGAGAGATTTCCTCGACGCCGACGTCCAGGCATACCGCCAGAGCAACTACTTTATCGTTGGCGGGGACTCCTTCCGAATCATGAGGCTCGTGGCTGCTGCCTGCTGGGTCGGTCTCACCCTGGCTATTATTGAGGTCATCTCCAACACCACTTTACGCAACATGGTGAAGGGGGTGGTGCAGTACTCCGACATCGCAAGAAGACATTGCCCCGTTCTCACTCGTGCCGCTGACTTCAACAACTTCATCAAGTTCCTCCTCGGAAATCTATTAACGAGAACACCCAATAGCTCTCACTACAGACTCCTTCCTAAATGTCCGTGGGCCAACACCTACAGCTCCGTCTACTATCACGACTGCCGTTCAGCCGCCCAGACATTCCTCGCGTTGCATTACATTAATAGAAACGGGGCCGTCCGTGGCAAACCATTGATGGTCCGAAATACCCCGATTGTCAGTATCGAAGAGGTCGAGGACACATGATTAGTACTATTTATGTACACGTGCAGGTTGACTGCGAGGCCCTAGTTTCCGGGCACATTCTGTATGTTTCATAGAGACTCGTTCTTTTTAAACAAGCTGCGAGAACCACGGCCTGCAGCATATCCGACATTTAAATTCTGATGCTTTCATCGACTACAAACTCCGAACTACTTCGTCCACGGCCGATGACGAGATTTGCCGCGGCGACATGTCCACGAGTCGCCTTGTGCCCGCTGGTGAAAATGAGGTAAGCAAGCTAAGAAGCACTCGAGTTCAAGGCCTACCCGCTGTGCCGGTATTTCCATCAACCTCGGTGGCTATTTTGTCATGGCCAGCTTCGACTCCACGACTATCGCTGCGCCTGAATGCACTGGATGCTTCATCAGTTCAAGAAGGCTGCTGAGCTGACCGAGAAGGAATGGATCACTGTGAGAAGCCGGTGTATCTCACTGATGGCAACCTGCGTGACGATCGGGAGGGGTCTGCCACTTCTGCTGAGGACAGGGCACTCCAGAAACACGGGTGTCAAGGCTAGTCTACATCGTTAGCCACTTTCTTCCTAAGGGTGTATCAAATGAACTCCTCGTCCGAAGCATCGATGAGCTGGAGGACCCTCCTCTTGATGTCTCCTACTTGGATCAACATCACCTACGACGAGACGTCTTCGGGTTCCATCTTCTTCAGGATAAGACGTTCGGTGACGAGTAAGGGAAGGATAACAACTTCGTTAACACTGGTTTGGTCATGGGGCCTTGTTGGCAACACGCATCGGTCCGCGTCAAGTTCGCGAATTGGTGGTCAGCGGCGAACCCATTGTGCTAAGCGTACAGGAATAGCACATCGCCAGCTCATCGCCGACTGGCAGGCGACTATGGACTGGTTCGATGCCCTGGTGAAGCACGTTGAGAGGCTCGACGTTCGGACAAATCAGCTTCCATATGGAGACAGTGCACTTCGCATGGGCAAGAGGAGCCACTACGTGAGTGGAAGATCCAGTTTGTTTTGTGTTGCTGTCGCGGTATCCCTCATGTTTCTATTTCTGTTTCTGCCCTCTGTTTCTGTTCTCTATTGCTATCATTTGCTAGGTATTCCTCGTCGAGCTACTAGTTCCCGACTCTCATACTAATTCCACCTAGGACTATCATGAACCACCTCATGAGAACCTTTTCAGGCCAGATTCCTACGTGTCATCGTCGAACTCATCAGCTGGGCTATGCCAAGGTGCAACCACATCCGACAGCCCCAACCAGCCAAGTGGTCGCACAGCCTCCGCCCGTCATCTACGTTCTGTTCGCCAACGACAAGTTTTTCAACCGCCAGGCGACCTATCACAACGAGTCTTTGCTCCAAGATACTGTGGCTACCAGCAAAAAAGGGCGGGATTGTTTTTTCCACAACCACCAGGCCACCTATCACGAAGCCTCTCGTGCACCAACATGCTGCAGCCACCATGTGCAACGGCTCCATACCGCCCTTTTCTGATTCTTTGATCTGCTAAAGCGGTGAGAGGTTCAGGGAAGCGGTGTCATAACCATGGCAGTCCCCCGTGGGTCTCCCTCGGCGCTTTGTACACCAAACTCTCCGACTCACCTTCGCATACACTAATCAACTCCCATCGCCGCTTCAACGCAAGACTTGCCGCCACCATGTCTGAGAATATCAACCCTGATCAGTGTTCCAGGGTCATGGCTGCCCCCCAGGCCAATGAGCCACTGCTCAGCCTCGACATCTGGGATCACCCCGACATCATTGGCCCGGAGTTCGACTTTGAGGGCCTGTTACCCAAGGATGCGTGAGTTTTTTTTTTATCAACTGCTAACAAAAAGGGCGGGAAAAAAGGTTCTTGTTCCAACCAACACATACACCTACGCATCTCGGACCAACCAGCTCTACGCCTCTCGGAGTATCCTCCGGTTCTGCTGTAGCTGGAACTGCCTCTTCATTGGCGCCTTCCCATCCCGCTGCGGAGTCCTGCTCGACATCGCCATCGACATCGACATCGATGCAGGGCCACGCAGCTGTTGCAACAGACCAGCCAAACCAGTGCATCGAATGCGGAGAGACCTACCCCAACAAGGACAGACTGGGTAGCCATGGATGGATAGCCCAGCATCTGCCTTTCCAGTGCACATGTGGGAGCAGGTTTTCCAGGTCTGACGTCCTTACCCGACACTTGAAGACGAAGAGCACCAAGAAGCCTCAACACCCTTGTCCCTATTGCAAGAGGCATCGCGGCAAATCAGCCTTCATTCGGCGAGACCATCTCAAGCAGCACATCGTTGAATACCACAAGCATGATGCCGAACAAAAGATGCCCGGTCCAAAGTCCCAACGACTCCGACCCGATCCCTTGATCGCGGGCTGTCCCGAACCTGATTGTCCGGAATACCGGGACGTCTCATTCTATTGCTTACCGGGCTCGGTCCAGAAGAAAGAGAGCCCATTCGCAAAGTATTCAGACTACAGCAAACACATGAAAATCAACCACGACATGTCACACTTCCCATGTACGGTACCTCGCTGCAACCGGATCGGCGCGAAGGGTTACTTCAGAGAGAAGGATCTCGTCAAACACCGCCGATCGAAGCATCCCGATGCGCCACCATCCTCTTCAGGATATGGTTTCGGGTCCATGCAGCTGTCATGCCCATACCCAGGTTGCGAGGACGTTGAGTCTTTATACACTTTCTACTCCCACGTCCGATCTCACTGCTCTGAAGAACAGAACAAGGCATATTATGCTCATAGGCGCAACTGAAGGAAAAGCACGATGATGACGAGTGAGAAGGGGTTGCGCAATTTTGCCTGCGCTGTTGTTGACCAATTTTCTCTTCGAATATTCGGCCCAATCCTTTAATTCCAACCCAGCCACCCCAATACTATCAACCGTCTGCTTGAGTCTTTTTGGGAGTCCCATTTCCATATCTTTACCTGTCCTTCTTTTATGCGATGTTCAGTTTGCTTTAATAGTTTAGGTCGCTTGTTCGCACTTCCAATTGACAGACTTCTACAAGAAAACTCTAAACCAGGTCTACCTTGGCTCCTGGTATCATGTGGCCCTTGCACGAAGACTAAACGAACTGTGAAGATGTCTAGCAAACCCAGTCCGAGTCAAGTTTAGACTCTTGAATCCAAGTAAGCTGCGAGTTTCCAACAAAACGTATCTTGAATTATTCTTCATCCGCTAGAAATGATGGGCCTGAGCTAAGCAACTCTGGGCCCGGCTATGTAATCCAGTGAATGGGGGTATATACAAAGCCAAGCACGAACACTGCCCTTTCAAAAGATGAATGCTGGATAGAGACAGGAAAATGAGAACCACGCTGCTGCAATCGCGTCTTGCCCGCCGATATGCCGCAAAACCAAATCATCTGCGCCGTGCATTATAGCCATGCTCGATACCCTGCCCACCCCATGGTTATCGTTACGAGTGTCATTACATCATGGTTGTTCCTTTAGCCCTGCCTAGGCTTCGCAGCCGCGGGAATGTCTTGTGCCCCATAATTCGCAATGCCGAGAGCTTTATGCAGACTTCGTCGAAATATTTTGCCAGGGGCTGACTCTTCGTCCTTATCACGGCCGAGCAACCCAAAACTCATGCGGCGGGCCACATTGCCAGAGTTCTCCTGCGGGGGCGGGGTTGGCTTCTTCTTCTTCTTGCGAACAACGGGAGCAGGGATTGCTGCAGTAGGGCGAGGGGGCCACTCTCCATCGCGCTTCCAACCAGTGACACAGGCACGGAGCATGTCCGAGAGATTTATGGGACATGATGGTTGAAGGCTGTGGATGATAACCTTGTCGTAGAGGCTGAGATAGACCGAGGGCGTGATGGAAGCACGGAGGATGTTGTTCGGAGGTAGTAGAGGTGGCGCGACGGGAATGAGGGTCTCAACTGGATAATTCTGGCTCGAGGGAGGAGTCGAGGGACTTGTGTCTTTTGACTGTTGCTTCTGCAATTCCTTCTCGTCGCCCTTCGCCAGAGAAGAAGCATCAGAGACATCGCTAATATTTGGCGGTTGAGTGGAGGAGACTGTGGAGCTTGGTGGCGAGCTAGACATTGAGCGGCGGAAGAAGAAGCGGCGTGGGGAGCGTGGAGAAGCGGACGGCGAGGAGACAGGCTTGGTACGAACGCGGACCGTGCGGGCACCTGTCCAAGCAGTGCGCCTGGCCTCGAAGCAAGCCAGACCCTCATTCCATTCCGACTCCTTTCGGACAGCTCGGCGTCGCTGGGCTTGTTTGGCGAAAATAACAGCTTGGACCGTGGGGCCTACGTTGCCTGGGCTGTCGAAGCGGAATGGGGAGCGGGAGGGAAGAGGCTCGTCGTCGGAAAGGTCCGAGGTCCACTCTGTGCGGGGGCGGTAGTGCACAGGATCTTCGGATACAGTGCTGTAAGTCGATTCCGCATCACTATCGTCATCGTCATCTACCTGGTAGCCATCGTCGTCCCGCGTTTCGTCCTGGACAGGTTTGACCGACTCGGTAGTGTCGAGGGTAGTGGTTTCAACTCCTGGTACAGGTATGTTGTCGAGGTCACTGGTCTGCACGCATGGTGCAGCAATGATGTCGTCGGGGATGATGTTTTCCACTGCCGGGTTGACGGACCGCGATGACCATTGAAAATCCCAATCATTCTTGATCTTCGTATCAAGGTAGCGCTTGACAGCATCCTTTTGCTTGTTCTTGTCCCTGCTCAACAGGTCGGAATGCTCCTCAGCGACCCAGTCGGGGGTTGTAGGAGATAAGGGTGTAGACAGCTGGAGAGACTGGTGGCGGAGTTTTGCGATAGGAGACCGCGGGCTCCTGTATATGTCTGAGAAGATCATGGCGGGGTGTGCCGGGGCTTGCGAAGCCCGCGATGCAAGCCCAAGAGAAGAAGAAGCTGGCTTTGGAATTGGGATAGGAGCAGTGGCGGCAATTGAGGAGCGAGAATGCGGGGGAGCAGCCTGGAGGAGGGGATGCACGGTTGCTGGTGGTATGATGTCGGGGTTGGATGTCGGTTGGGGTAGTACTTTGTTGCTCGTTAGTGGTGGCGAAATAATTAAGAGAGTCTGAAGTGCTGGATTTTGGTTGCTTGGACGAGCGGGATGATGATGGAGTTTTGGAAACAGGGCAAGAGTCTCGGGTGGTGTCTGTGTTAATGGGGAAGGTAGGAATATATGCGGTGGGTAAAACGGATGAACGATGCAGCAGGAGGTGGTGTTGTTATTATTGTTGGTGGTAGTGGTGGGAGTAGTGGTAGTGGTGGAGGTGGCGTTGAAGAGGCAGCTCCGAGTGTGGTCTGTCTGAGTGTCTCGTGTGTGGATGCACGCGCGATGTGACGTCGAACAAGCAAAGCGACGTCGGAGATGGCCTGGGAAGAAGACAGGGCAACGGGCAATGGGCTGGGGTAAGGCTGGGCGGGCAAGCAATAAAAAGCAAGGCGCAAGGCAAGGCAGGAAGAGGTGAGTATGAGTAATAGGGCGAGGCAAGGATCAGGAGGAGAGGACGGAGGGGAAGTAGAGGCAGTAGTAGTATTCGTACAGCAGAGGACGAGATGGGGTTGGGCTCACTCAAGACATGATCGGCGACGCCGCAGCCGAGTCCAGTCCAGGTGCAATTGCGAAACGGGAAAGGAAAGCAAGCGACGGGATAGGATTGAGACAAGATCGAGACCAGCACAGCTAAGGCAAGACACGAAAAGGCGACAAGGAGCGACACGACCATACACGACTAGGCCCAGGCTGGGGTAATGTGCAATGTTCCCTTTATGGTGGTTATGTCTCTTGTGTCTGTTGTGCCTGTGTTTGTGTCTCTCTGTGGGTGTATGCCTGCGTCCCCGTATCCGGGCAGCGAAGATGCGAGGCACGAAGTGGAGGGGGGGGAGAATAGACGGATGGATGGTTGGCTTCTGGGGGTTGAAAGGGGAGAGGAGGAGGAGGAGGAGGAGGAACGAGCAGAGAGGAAAAGGAAGAGAGCAAGCAAGTAGACTAGGGGTCTGGTCCGGGGAAGCCAAAGACAACCTACATATTCGTACGTACCAGATAAAGGTCCAAACTCAGTTGTCCGCGCCGTCTGCTGGTCGCGGCCACTGACAGATCCGACGACAGATGGAGAGTCGTGGAGAATGGGCGGCGACAGCGGCGGCGGCGACGACGACATGGTGGTGGGCTTCCTGAATTTTCGGACGGCCCAAAGTCTGTTGCAGCACAGGTACCAAGTACACGGTACTCTGGGCGCGCCGCCGGCTCAAGCGAAGCTACTAGGATCGGATAGGCCTGGCCTCGGGGCTGGTCTGGCCCTGGAGAGCTGCGCTGCGTTGCTGGCTGGCCTCTCTCTAAACCTGGGCGCGGCGGCGCGAGATGAGATGGCGAGGGGGAGCAAGCGACTCGCGAGATGTGGGAGGAGGGCGGGAGGCGGAATGGTGATTGTCGCTGGTTGCATGTGTGCTTGTGCGTGTGCGCGCACGGAACAGATTTTAGCTCGAGTCTGGCAACCTGACAAGGGCCCTCGAATGGAAGGCCAAGAAAACCAGGCCAAGGTCCAGGTCCAGGTCCAGGTCTTGCGAGGTCACCAGTACACGGCTCCACATCCGCATTTCGCCCATCTTCTGCTTCACCTTTTCACCTTGCGACGCGGCGAGTGGAGAGGAAAAGCATCAGTCAGCCAGCCAGCCAGGGCGGTGAGTTCCGTGCATACGTCAGGTTCTGCCCGGCGCAATGCGAGTTCCAGATGCGGCACGGCCAGCCTCTTGAATCTACCTGATAACTTTACTCACCAAACAACTCTCATCAAGCATCAATGAGGACCCCTCCATCAAGACATCGCGGCACAGCAGCCCCTCCGAAAAAGTCGTACTCAATACCTTACCTGCCCTCAATCCATCAGCCAATCGCCGGTACGAATATTCGCAACTACCTCACGTCGTGCATGTCGTAGCAGTACCACGAACTACCAGCTGGGGGTGGAGCCGTGAGTCGTGTGACTGCACCTAGCAGCGCCACTTCCCGGTCACCAGAAAGCGAGCAGCAACACACCAACAAAGAGGCACCAAAATAGAGAAGTATCATCCATCATCGTTCAAGAGATCAGAGAACTGTGCTGAGTGCTGTCGCTTGCGCATCAGCCACCACAGATCCCTCTCCGCCCACCCACGCCAGGGTGGAAAAGCCGGGGCGCCCAATTGGTCTCCCTCATTGGCCGCTCGCGAGTCAGCCGGCCCAGGCTTAAATCCCCCCAGGCCGGAGGGCCCCGGCGAGCCTAGACGGCCCCCCAGCAGCTTCCCCAAGAGGTCCACCACCACCTCCGCTACAGGGCCCTACACAGACTCTCCAGCGCTGAGGAATTCCAACCGGCCGAGGATCCGCATCCCGCTTTTCTGCGGCGCGTCGAACACACACACTCACAGAGTCCGGGATACTAGCTACAAATCGCTTCCATCCAATGCACCCCATCTGTACTTAGGTATTCGCGGAGGCTAGAGGAAGCGCACACTACCGGGTTCGTGCTGCATCCATCCCCTGCGCTTTGCCTCAGTCTCCTGGTTCTTTCTCAACTGCTGGTTCGTTCAGTTCTGTGAGTTGCCGTCGGTCGGCTGGTCGCTTTGTTGGTCAGTTGGGTCACATGCAGAATCAGATGTCATACTTTTGTCACTTGTCACCCGGCATTCGTCCTTCACCATCAGGCATCTCCGAGGCCTCTCTTCTGGCACTCCGCCAACTTCCTGTGGCATGCCATGTTAATCATGACAGATGCCCAGAATTCTTAAACACGAAAAACATCCCATCCGTCGGATATTCACCAACAACGGAGCCCCAGTTGGTATTCGCTAACCGGCACCAAGGCATGAAGACCACCAACCGAACGAAGGCTCGACGCGATGACCAGACACCACCCAAATATCGTTGCCATTTGTCCCTTTCCCCAAGAAGAAGATCCCGTCTTGGCCCATGTGCCCCCCAGTCATCTTTCTTTGCCCCGACTCCATTCTCGACTCTCTTATCCCTCCTGGACCGTCTCACCTCCAATCTCCAGTCTCGATCATGTAAATGCCTGACAAACAAGCGGCGATCATCTGCCAGACGACCACATGCACCACCTCCCCGCTAGAACCCACCCAACCACGCCCGCAAGCAGCTGCCCACCCCGGCCGGCTCCCCCCAGTTCCCCATCGACGTGTTTATTCCGCGACAAAGTTGACAGGCTATGAATCGCAGATAGAGGCCTGTAATTAACAGCCCTGTTGTACTTCGTACTTGGTACAGTACCATTGCTCCCAGACAACTCATCGCACCGTGCTTCGTACGTCGTACACCGCACAGCTAGCTGCCTCCTCAACAGGGATAAAGCAGCCTCGGGTTGGCAACCTTCGCGACGTCACGGCTCGGCTCCATGCCCACGTCTGGACCCCAAATCTAGGCTTGGACCTGTCATCCTCGGATGTCCGAGCCGTGCCCGACCTAGCTGTTGTATTCGACGCGCGAAATGGGGAAAGAGACGAGAGGAGGTCATCGACAAACGGCATGATGATGATGGGCTCACGTGTCACAGAGACAGACCCGTTCACCTCACATCTCACCTCGTCGCCACGCCACTCCACTTCACGCCACCACAGCTCATGGAGACTGGGAGAGCGCCGCTCCCCTTCTGCCGCTTGTAAGCCGACCACACCAGCGGCCAGCATGCAGCCCGTTTTCTGGCGGCATCCGTGCTGCACTGCTTTGGACGCCTTCGCTGCAACTTGTGGAGTCGTTGTGCAACCGCAGCTTTGGGGCACGAGTTGCACTCATTTTCAAAGCTGAGGCAGAGTCGGGCACTGGAGGGTGGTTCTGTAGAAGATATTAGCCTGTTGTAATAATAGCATAATATGCCCACTACTATCGCCCACGAGATAGCCGACGTGATTGTTACTCCATCACTTTACGGGAGAGCATAAAGTCCACCGCCCCTTGTGCAATCTCGGAGAGAGGATCTTGCCCCATCACCAACCCCCTTTCCCCCTCCTCCCATCGCTTCGCCTTTGGTCGAGGATCCATCCGTAGCTGCGATGCGCCAGCATCCATCACCCTGGGGACTTGCGTTGAGCTGCATGGCATTTCCGCACTTGCTCCGCCAAACGTCTTCGTTGGCGCCCCCGCCCGCTGAATTGCGTGCGCTCCATCCAAGAACAGGGAGTCCAGGATCACTCAGTGGGGGGGGGTTTTGCGGGATTGCTCCAGTGAGCTTTCGCCTCATGGGTCAGGGGAGAGCTTCAGTGGGCTCCCTTCATGCAACCCCGCCATCACCCATCAACTCCCGTCCATGCATCCTGGTGATGCAGCAACGTTGGCAGGAGAATTGCTAGGGGAACAAACAACTTTTCCTCATGAAATCATTTAAAAGTACGTTCTGTATGCCAATCCTATCCCTAAGAGGATTCCTAATCCTATCCCTAACACGATTCCTAACCCTACCCTAACTACTATCCCTAAGCGCGGCGCTGCTTCTTGGGAGCTGGGCCCGGTTCTGCGTTGTCATCTGCAGCGAAACTGGCTAGTTCCTGAAGAGTGGCACCAATCTTACCCGCGACAGTGGTGGGCTTCATGCCAGCAGGAAGCTCGATCTTGCAGCCAAAGAGGTTTCCTTCCCGTGTGATTTGGTCAACCAAGAACGTCTGGAACATTTCCTGTGTCGTTTGAGCGCCTCGCTTGAAGGCTCTGCGGAAGCCTTCGTCCCCAACATCAGGCGCATTTGTTGGCTTCTAGCCGACGATGGTCGCGGAAGACTGGCGCAACTTGGTGATGCTGGTATTTCGGGCAGTGCTGGCCTCCGCGGACTGGGATGACTCAGCAGTGTTGGCAACAGGTAGTGTCTTGGTAGAAGAAGAGAACCCTTCCAGAGCAACGTGAGTGAAAGGAGATGGCTGCGATGGGGTTGTCTTGTCGAAGGGGTGAATGGACTCAGGCTTCTTCTGAACAGCTGGCTGCGTTTGGGCTGGCTTGTTGACAGGGCGAGCAGGCGCAGACTTCTTCTGGGCAGCTGTCGTAGGAGGAACATAGTGCTCAAACCGGATCTCGAGAGGCTTTCCCTGGGGATCCTCAGGCTTGGCAGTCTTGCGTCGAGTCTTGGCGACAGTGATGGGGGCGAATTCAAATTGCTGGGGCTGGTGAGGGGCAGCGTTGGAAGCCGAGGTTGCTTGAGCCTGCTGCTGGTCAGCCTGAGAAGCAGCGGGCTGTCGAGCCTTGCGAGGCTTTCGAGCCTTCTTCTCGGGAGCCGCGGCAGTCTGCTGGGTTTGATTAGCTGGGTCATGCTGAAAGTGAGACTGGATAGAACTTACAGGGCGCTGTGTCTGGTCCGCATCGGGGCCAGTTGCCTGGGCATCATCTGCATAGGTGTTAGTCTTAGGGGCAGGTCACAGTATAACTCAGGAGAAGACTTACCGTATTGACCCTCATTCCAGCCTTGGAGATACTTTGCACTCCCGTCCCTCCACTCGTCATCGTCGCGGCGAGCGGTGCCAAACATGTCGTTAACGTTGGCCCAAGCGGTACGAGGATCCAAGGCAGCGGCTTCAGGAGTCATGTTGATATGAGCAAGAGTGGCATCGCTGGGAATTCTCTGGCCGTTGACGATACGACCACGGCTGGGGATGTGGCGAATCGCCTTGGGAATAGAGCCGTTACCAGCGATAGCGGCATACTTGTTCTTCTTGGAAGGTTTCTTCTGTTGAGCTTGACCATTCTGAGCACGAGGCTGAGAGATATCCTGCTTAGGAGCTTGACCAGGCTGAGGAGCTTGCTGCTGGAGCCTCTGTTGCTGAGGAGCCTGCTGCTGGGGAACCTGCTGCTGGGGGAACTGCTGCAGAGAAACCTGACTGGCCTGAACACGAGGCTGAGAGATGGCAAACTGCTGGGCATTGTGCTGAGCTTGGACGTTCTGAGTCTGACCAGCCTGCTGCTGGGCACGCAAAAAGGCAAGGAATTGCTGCTGATAAGCCGTGGGAATGGCAGAGAAGTCGGTGTTGGAAGCGTTACCAGAAGCCTGTTGGGTCTGCTGAGTCTGCTGGGTCTGCTGGGTCTGCTGGGTCTGCTGGGTCTGCTGCATCTGCTGCATCTGCTTCATCTGCTCGAGTCTCTGCATCTGTTGCATCTGCTGAGGGTTCATCATGCCAGAAACGGCAGTGGGTGTTTGAGCAGGGCCAGTAGACTGGGTAGGATGGAACGCCTGAGCAGGAGAGAAAGCAGGGGCAGTAGGATTGAGCTTCTGAGAAACCTGCTGAGCTTGAAGAGGAACCTGAGCTGGGGTACCCGAGGCACAAGCCATGGGCATGTTGTAGGCCTGCTGCTGCTGGGCAAACTGAGGCGCAACTTGGGCCGGGGCCGAAACCGGAGCAGAGGCAAAGGCATCGGACATACCCATGTTGGGGACCTGTTGCTGCTGAGCAGCAAACTGGGCCACAGCTGGGGTCGAAGCGGCAGAGACAGAAGCCATAGGCATCGTGAGGTTGGGAACCTGCTGTTGCTGCTGGGCAGACTGAGGTGCAGCTGGGGCCGCCGAGACCGGAGCTGGAGTGGCAGCCGCCGAGACGGTGGTAGAAGGCATCTCCAGGATGGTATTCTCAAAGAACCGAGGTTGCTCAACAGGCTGGCTACATTGCTGCTGCTGCTGAGGCTCTGCCTGGTTGAAGACCAGGGCGTTGTTCTAAAAGTCCGTTAGTTTCTCGCCAAATTTCGAAACCAAGAATTTCTGGAGAAAAAAACTTACCTCGAAAGAATCGAGCTGCGGCTGGGTGGTAATCACGTCCTCATTGAAGAACTGGGTAGGAGACTATTTCTTAGTCAGTGTTTTGTGTGTCGGAAGCTAGGAGATGCTCATACTTACTGGAAGATTCAAGTTGGACAGCTTTTCGAACAGAGCGTTGTCGGCATCGTTGTCGAACTGCTGCTGATGCTGCTGCTGGGGCTCTGCCTGGTTGAAAACCTGGGCGTTGTTCTAAAAGTCCGTTAGTTTCTCGCCAAACGAAACCAAGAAGTTCTGGGGAAAAAACTCACCTCGAAAGAATCGAGCTGCGGCTGGGCGCTGACCACCTCTTCATTGAAGCACTGCGAAGGAGACTGTTTCTTGGTCAGTTGTCTGTGTGCCAGAAGCTAGGAGTTGCTGATACTTACTGGAACATTCAACTTGCACAGCTGTTCGAACAGAGCGTTGTCGGCATCGCTGTTGAACTGCTGCTGCTCGAGATTCTGGTTTCCAAAGAACTCTTCAGAATCAGTCATCGACTGGCCATCGGAACTGTTGGGAGTGACAATCTGCTGCTGAGCACCAGTGGCCATGCCAACGTTCTCGGTCTGGATGGAAGTCGTCTCGAGAGCATTCCAGTTCTGCAGAGCAAGCATATCCTGGAAGAAGAAAAAGAGTCAGCTCAGAAGTCGCTTCGCCACAAGGCTCAGGAATCAGGAAATTGAAAACTTACGCTAGTAAGGGTAGCGCCATGCATCACATCGTCGAAGTTGTTATTCTCGCCAAGGCCAAGACCATTGTCGCCAAGACCGTTCTCGCCAAAGTGGGGATCGAAGTTCATGGTGGCATCAGAGGCCAATCCATTCCCCAAGTCCATGGAGAAAAACTCGTCTCCGAAGAGGTTATCCATTGTGGAAGTCAACGGATCGGAGTGGGAGAAAAGAGCTGGGTGAAGCTGGGAGCACGACAAAATGCGCAGTCCGAAGTGAAGTAAAATAGGAACTGGATAGAATGAAGAGAGAAGTGACAAAGGGGTATGAAGCGGATTGAAATGGAAGAGAAGCTTGGGGAAGTGAGAAACGAAGTCTGGAAGACAAGAGGAACAAACCCTGCCGGGAAGAGGCCTGCCTCAAAGATGTACCAAAGTTACAACCGAAGTCGGCTTGAGTACACAAAGATGCATTTCTCTCTCGAAGAGTAAGTGGAATGAGAAGTATAGACGGCCGAAGACGTCTTGATTTGGAGTTGGAATGAAGACGTCGATGTGGTGACAAGTGTGAAGAAGAAAGAAGGAAGGGCGAGGTGCTCGGAGTTGTGGGCGGAAATTTATGGGTGGGAAAATTTTTCGCCCACGCCTCAGAGCCGGAGTGTTGGTTGCAAAGTGAGGTCGATGTGAGAAGTGAGAGTTGACAATGAGCGCGCCAGCCACATTGGGCCCAAAGACACAATTGAAACTCGCGTAAGTGTAGGGGTAGTAAACCGACCTCGAGAATTCGTTTGCAGCTATCCATTTCTTTAGAACGCCTTCGGAGGGCGAGTTTTGCGTGTTTCTCGTGCGGATGATAGTCTTGTTGGTGGTGTTGAGGGTGGAGTGCGGTTGGAGAACCGAGGCTTTGGCTCGGACTGATTCATTCAACACTTCCGTCCGCACTCTACTAACACAACAACGAAATTTACATAGAATTCATCGTCTTGTCCGTCTTAAGAACTACAAGGTCGTCTGGTGTTTTGACCATTTCTTTTGCAGTGGTGATGCGTCCTTGTTGTCGCCGCCATTAACCCCACTATCACCGCGCCCTCTCCTCCAGCCACCAAGAGGTCGGGTCTCTCAGACAATTACAGCGGACACTACCTAAGGTACAGTGGTTAGGGCGGGGCCCGCGTTGCCTGGAAATTTTAGTCACCGTCATTGGTATTTGCTTGGCGAAAAAGCCTTCTGGTTTGTCGCTGGCTAGGGCACGACGTCTGGCTCGTCCGCTCCAACTCATCACCAATGACATCACCCGTAACCCAGATTGTGGTTTCAAGCACAACATTCACTTAGGGCTAGGAGCGATCAAAGTCTCCACGTGTTGATTTTGGTAGAGATGCGTTGCAGTGAAAATGAAAATCATTTAATGTGACAGAGTCTCTACTGTCATTTAAGTGTTTGAAACCCCGACACCAAGGTATTCCCATATGAATTGAGATCAAGCAAAAAAACCAGATCAGGCACTTCAACTCCCATCTCGCCATCTTAGTGAGACCTAACAAATCGGGTGAACCTTGAAAGCGTTGCAACATTTGCAGATTGTGCAAAGTTCAGTTACCTGAGTCCTCAAAACACAAACATTCTAAATGAATAGACTAAGTAGATAGCCGATCTCAAAATCTCAAACAACCTCTTCCACCATCTTGCTCGGCATTATTTTGCGAGGACCACCGAACACAGTTCCCACAGGACTTTCCATTATCTCGCCGGGCACCGCCACGCGGACGCCGTTCTTGTTGCTAACCCAGCGCACAAAGACGACATCAGGTTTCGGATAGCCGTCGACGGTTTCGCCGTTAGCAGCAGCCGCGAGGGCCTTGCGGTTGATTTTGGGGGCCTGCTTCTTGAGGAGCTTGTTGATGGTTTCCATCTGTGACGCCGAGTTAGCTATCCGTAGCCCACATGCCCAAGAACTTTACGCTGGAGACTCATCCATACCTTGACTTCCTCAGTTCGCTTTTCGCTAAGATTGCGGCGTCGACGTGCCATTTCTTGTCTCCGCATAGACAGCTCCTCGGCCGAGAGGACTTTCTTCGCTTGAACCTCTGTGATAAATGTTAGTATCGTGAAGCGAGTTCTGGGGACGTGATTGACATACCATCTGAGAGTTTCATGTGTTGCTGGGGCTCCTCCTCGAAGCGCGCCCGCTGACGCTTGGTCATCTTGGTTAGGTCAACCTCGTCTTGGCTGCCAAGGTCGTCGCTGTCGGCCTCTTCCTCGTCGTCGTCGACTTCTTCGCCGGCAACTTCAATTTCTTCACCTTCAGCATCTTCGTCGACCATGGTCTCATCGAGACCCATAGTCTGGTCGCCGATATCGCTGTCGGCAGGATCACTGAGATCGTCGTCGTCGTCATCGTCATCATCGGGCACCACCTTGGCTGCCGATGCTCTGGGAGCTGGCCTGGATCTGGAAGGCTTGGAGACCTTGATAGTGGGAGGCGGGGGAGCCAAGTCCATTTCAATATCGCCCTCGGCGTCTTCTTCACCTTCAGCATCCATGTCAATCTCCTCTTCGCCTTCAGCATCCTCATCCATCTCGTCATCTTCGTCGTCGTTCTCCACCTCAATCTCATCCTCCTCCTCTTCCTCGTCATCCTCTTCGGGACTAGAGTCAACGACGTAGCTCTTTCGGGCGCCGCGATTCCGTTTGCCCTCGACAATCTCGCCGCCCGTAAAGGCACGGCCGCTAGCGCCACGGGTGCTCTGGCGTAGGCTGTTGTTCGAAACCTTGACGGTCAAGCTGCGGCGAGAATCGGGAGAATGCGCGTCGCGGGAGACGCCCGAGGCGCGGCCTGAACGTCGGGAAGACATGGTGCTTCGTTCGCCTCTTTCTGGGGAGTCAGCCATTCTGGCGTGAACGGAAATGACCTCATTGGCCTTGGTGGCGGCGGAGCGGCGCGGTCGTGAAGACATGGTAAGCTTCCGCACTGGCGGCAAGTTGACACGGGGAGGTTTGGCTTGAGGGGACAGGGAGCTGCAAGAATTTGGGGGGGAAGGCGATAACGAGAGTCTGGGCTGAAAAGGCCAAGGGCCCGAGTTGAGATGATCTCAAAGGGACGGACACGGGCTTGCTGGGGTTGGGGCGGGGAGAATATTAAACGGTCGAGTGGGAATGGATGATGGCGGAAAAGGGAGTTTTGGGAGAGGTTGAAGTAAGCTTGGCAGCTGGAGGGCCCTGCAACTAACTACAACTGCAGGTCAAGCGCGGCGGGAAGGAAGGCAGCGGGCAATATGTAGATAGTGTGTAGCGTGAGTAACGGTAGTGCAGTGAATGGTGAATGAAGATGGGCAAAGCGTCGCAGCCGTATCGCGTGGTATCTCGTCCGGAGCAGAACCTTGATCGACAAATCCACTTCCTCACTTCAAGGTCCAGACCCAAGGCCAGAGACACAAGATGCGAGATGCAGGATGCAGGATGCAAGGCGCGAAGGAGGTCGGTGAGACGCCACAACTCTAGCTAGAGGCAGAGGAGTATTGGGAAGTACGTCTCGCAAGGGATTTCGTCCCTGTTCCTCAGGTGAAGGATCGAGCAGAGTCAGTCCGCCCTCCGCAATCAATGCAAGGACTCCAAAAATAGGTATTAAGGATCCAACGCCGAGATGCCAGGGGACCTGTCTTTTGCCACCGGCCCAACGTTTGCGTGCTTGTCGACAGTCGCGCGCCCAATCAACGACAATTCGATCCACTCGGTCGGTCAGTCGGCCAGTCGCTCATTCACTCCGGCGGCTAAGGTCTAAGTCGAAGCAGAGTGTGTCGCGGCGATTTATGGCGATGGCGATGGCGTGATAATGGAGATGAGGATGGTGGTGATGATGACGATGAGCCGTGAAAGAAGGAATCCCAAGGGAAGCCACGATCGTCGGTGATGACACAGAGATGCATGAAGAATATGATGGAAATGGAGATGGAAATGAACATCATAGGTAGAAAATGCCACAACTCACCTGTCACAAAACACGGCGTGCCGGTGTTGGCGTCAGGGTCGGCGTTGGCGGGTCAGACGGCTGTCGCTCGTACTTCGTACTGCAGTAGGTACAGTACGTCACACAGCCTCGCTCACTCGACCGTCTCTGTAGGGATTCCGCCCTTCTGAGACCCAACTATCCAATTGCGAGGCAAAGCGAGCTTCGGTGAGGGCACGGCGTTGGCGCGTTGGCTGGCTTGGGTCTGGCCAGGTGGTGTTGCCGCAGTCTCAGGCTGTACGAATACCGGCTCGCGAACCGCAGGGACAACGAATCGCAGCCCGTCGTTTGGTCTCCGCTCACGCTCTGCAAGAAGCTGCAGACTGCGATGATCGAGAGGTGAACCCCGGGTTGGTGATGCCTTGGGCTGTCTGGTTGGTTAGCCTGGCTGCCCCGAAAATGAAATGACCACTCGTCGGGGTTTGGCACGAGGCTGAGAGCTGAACTTCTGGCGATTGGCTTTGCTGCGTGGCGTACTCTAGTGGTCGGTGCGGATAAGACAGTCCTTCAGGACAAATCACTGGTTCGCTGGCGGATTGAAGGGTTTGACGCGTTTGAATCCTCACGTAAAGGCTGCTTGCTCCTCGCAATTGATGGTTCAATCCATTCAGAGGTTGGCTGAAGTGCCAGCCGGGACGGTTGACGGTGAACGGCGGTGGAGCTGGTCCCGTTTCATACGGTTCCACAGAACTTCACTGACCCCACGTTTCAGCGTGATCCGTTTCTAACGGCCACTCTTGGCGGATTGGATCTCCGGATATCCTGTACACCTGGGTGTTTAATTACTGTTAAGAAAGCTACGCATCTCCCAGATACCTTGGCCATCATAACGTAGAGAAAGTATTCATCCTTGGCATTCATTCGTAACGCCAATCATTCATTTGTAATACCTGTGTCTCCTAGCGTAACACTTCCCCAACCTCATCCACCTCGCGCAACCGTTTCCCGGCACCGTCCCCGAATCTACCGAGGCACATGCCATCCCGAACCTTAGCCGCCACGACATCGGACATCTCGACGAGCCGGCGCAACAACCACGTCCATTTCCTCCGTCCATTTCCTCCTCTAGATGTGATTTCTCGAGCGTCGTGACGGCGGACCGGATACCAACCATGGCCGACTCCGAATCGAAGCCAGAGAAGCCCGCTGGGCCGAGCTGGCAACGCGCCGAGCCAGAGGACGCCGCGTCCGCTGCACCAGAAGCGTCATCGGCTGCGACTACGACTGACGCTGAGACGGAGACCAAACCCGAACCCGTGCTTAAGGCTGAGGCTGATGCTGATGCAAAACCTGTTGAGGCAAAGCCTGCTGCACCCGAAGAGAATATGCTGGACGTTGCGCGCAAGTTCCTCGACGACGACGCTGTCCGCGATGCTCCCCTTGAGAAGAAGGTTGCCTTCCTCGAGGCCAAGGGCATCAGCGACGCCAGCATCCAAACTCTCCTCGCCGACGCGCCAGCTCCTGTGATATCAAAGGTCCGCTCCCAGCTCTCCTCACACCTCTCCTGACACAAGCTGACCCTTTCCCTAGGACGATACTCCAGCAGAGAAAGCCACGCCGGCGCAACCACCCGCACAATCCACATCCACCCAAACGACGCCCTCACAACCGCCCTCCGACCGCGCCCCGATCGTAACCTACCCCGAATTCCTCGCCAAGCCGGCCCGTCCCCCGCCCCTCGTCACCACCAACCGCCTCCTCAACACCATGTACGCCGTCGTCGGCCTGTCGACGCTCGTGTACGGCATGGGCAAGTACGTGCTCGGCCCCATGGTCGACGCCCAGACGGAAGCCCGCGCCGACTTCCACGGCACCACCGTCCGCAACCTCGACGCCCTCGTGGCCAAGCTGGAGAAGACCGTCTCCGAGGTCCCCCCCGCGAAGAAGAACACGCCCGGCGACGACGAGAGCGAGGCCGAGGACCCCACCGAGATGTTCCACCGCGACATGGGCACTCAGACGTCCTTCTCCCTAACGACGACACCGGCGGCGACCAAGGACAAGAACGTCAGAAGCGAGTCAACGACCAAGCGCCAGGCCGACCGGCTAGCCGGCCTGACCAAGACGCTGTCTGGGCTGAAGGATGAGTTCCGGTCGGAGAGCGAGGGGATGGATGGCATCAAGACGTTGGTGGACGTCCTCCGCGATGACCTCGACTCCTTGACGTATCCGGGCCAGTTGGTCAATAGCTTCGACCTGTACGGCCGGACACGCAATGCCGAGCCCGAAGACGAGATCCGCAAGGTGCGAGATAACATCCGGCGGGTGAAGGGTGTGCTTCTGAGCACTCGGAACTTCCCTACAACGGCGAGGTGAGAAGAGGTGGTTATACGAATCGAATAAACACTCTCCGTGCTCAGGTATGGTTCGAGGATTATTTGTACAGTTACTAAGTCATTTTTGTACTATGCACAAGATACCCTTGGTCTACATGCTCCCTAATTGTGACCCTGAAGAGACAGCTAGGCCAAAGCATTTCTCTCAAGTTTCCTCTTTGTGCATCCTGCTCCGTCACTCCGCCTCAGGATCTGGCAAGTGGTAGCGCTTAAAGATTGCCTGCCAAGGCAAAACGCTTATATGCTCGAAACCTCTTCCTTCCGCCAGTTGCTCCTGATACCACTCCAATGTAGGGCGGAACGAGTACTCCATGTAATACTCAGTATCGCCCGGCACTCTCCTCCGGGACTCCATCGTGCACTCAAACAGACGATTGCCGCATTTCGTCGGTACCGCATTCCGTCCTCGGGGGGCGTGAAATACGGTCTTTATCTCCGATTCATTCTCCGTCTCAACATGATCCGGTTCGTCTATGTCCATTTGATCCACATCAGGGGATCGAGGAGTTGGTACCGCAGGCGCAGACCCTGGCTTCACCAGCTTCCAGCCCCTAGTCAGCATCGCATGCTCTGGAGCAGGCAGCCACCGTCTGGTGTCGAAACAGATGTTGCGCAAATCATCGATCGTCATTTCAAGCGTATTTATTGGGTTGGATGGCGCGTCGTTGAACCCCGCAATCCAAACCTTCATGAGGGGTTGATTTCGGTTTTTGATCTGATTGCCCTCCTGCCAGATTCGAATCATTTCGCGTTGAGCCTCGAGAAGATCGCTCTCGTAGATTTGAGCGCTCTGGCTCAATTTCTCGTTAGGTGCTGGATCCCAAATGAGTAGCTCGGACGCGTGCCAATCCTTCTTTCTATGAACGTTGACGGGTCGGTGCATTACCAGCCACGGGCGGCGAGGGGGCATGACGCCCTGGGGATACAAGGCAGGATCCCACAACCCTTCAATGGTGTAGAACAGAGCTCCCATGGTGTTGTGGTATGGGTTATCATTTTCAAATGGCTTGAACCACCTAAAACATTTGTCGTAACTGGAGTAGTCCGAGTAGTAATCACCGAAATGATATGCCATGTCCCTGGCCCAGTAAGAGACCGGAAACTTGAAGAGCACAACAGGACACCGATAATCGATATCATGAATGAGCGACTCGATGCGATATTGAATTGATCTCACCTCGTCTTTCAGCGTTCCCTCTGGTTGCGGATCGGCTTGCGCGAGAGACGACCGGCGGCTCGTCGTTGCCAGATGCTTGGCTCGTTCCTCTCCGTCAAAATGTGACACTGTTTCTCTTGCGCTAGCCGTTGTTGATGGAAGGAATCGCGGGCGTTGGATGTGCCGGACGAGCCTTTTTTCACCTGATTCACTTGACCCAAGGATGCTGAACCTCCGGAATGTGTTCATGTTCATGATGGACCACCATCCAAACCAGTTGACCAAGCTCTGCTCATCGTTTCCGTCAATTGAATCGGGTGCAAATATCAGGGGGCTCGGTTCTTCTTCAGCTGAAAGGACAACCATTTGTCGGACCAGTTGCCATGCCTTATATGCGGCTTCAATCGCCTCGCGTCTCCGGTCGCCAGCGGAGGCTCGCGGTTTCTCGGCTCTTTCAATCGCCAATTCATACAGCCACTCATCAAGCCCCGCACACACTACAAGCCTGGCTCGCTGGAATCGATCGACACCGCCCTGGCGGTTCTTCCATGCCCATTTGATGAGTACATATGCTTGTTCCGGCTGGGAAACGAAGAAACTGGGTGTTATCAGGATAGCAACCCCTAGCTCAAAGACTGGTTGGAGACGGATGTCCCCTATTTCAGCCAATGAGCTTGAGCCATGAGGCACAAGTGCTGATGCCTTCAAAGACTTTGTAAAAAGCCAAAAGGTGAACCTGTCAGGTTTTGAGCTGAGAAGGTTGGCAAACTTGGGAAACAACCGGATGGCCCAAACTGCCTCTTCATAGACAATGACAATCCCTCCATCTTGACTCAAAAATCTGGACCATTGACCTGGATCGAGACTGGTTTGTATTTTGCAGTCTGCGTTGCAGCTCCGAAGCCAACGGGCCACGAACATGACTTGAGGAGCAGCAGATTGAGGAAAGGCCAGAAAGAAGTGGTGGTTGGTTGTATCTTGCGACATTACTGGTATAAGTCTGGTATATTCGAAGCCAAGAGTTCGTCGGAAAAGGGCTGGCCGCATCCCCGGAGGTAGATCCTCGTTGCCAATATCGGGGGAGAACGAAATAGGGGCAAGCCCTGAAGCTTCCAAGAAAGTACCGGCTAAGAAGATGATGAACTTCAGAAAAGAGGGTGTGCCCTCGGTTTGGCTTCCATTTTGCCAATGCTCGCACTTAGAAGGATGCAAGAGAACACAAAGTTCACCTGTGTGACAGAGAATACCGAACGACCCGAGCAAAAGCCGGTCTGCGACGGCCTGAAGGCTGGTGGAGTCGTCGGGGCCAGTCACGGAACCTCTGAATAGCTGGTCCATGGCCTCATTTCCAAACATGACCCAAAATTCTTGAGCCATACAAGTGTGTGTGAAAACAAAGGCGTCCGAACTTTCAAGTGTAGCTAGACAGTGTGCCAAGTTTTCTTGGAGAATCCCTTCAAAGGTGAGTGCGATCGAACCCGTCGACGAGGGACCGAATTTTGCGTCCTTGGTAAAGCTGCTAGTGCCTGGACGGATGCCACTGTCCCCAGGAGGTGGTCTGGCTATTGCGGGCGGCAACGGAGGTATGGTTGGGAGTGCCGTAGACTGCTCGCTGCCTTCTTCTTTAGGTATAACAGTGTTCTCTACCTGGAAGATTGATGTAGGAGATGCAGAAATCGGATCGTCGATGAACAGACTGCTCTCGGGGCCCGGTGATTTCAGTACTGTTGTTTCCTTCGCTTCCTGGGCATCTAGTCCGTCACCCCAATGGACAGACTTCTTCTTTTTCTTTGTGCCGATTGGTGGGACCGGTTCACAATCCTCCACCTCTGTTGATTCCTCTCTAGGTGTCGGCATTGGATCTGGTCCTGAAGCAGCCTTTTGAACTGCCAGATTTTTCTCGGCCGGGTCGAGAGAGATGAGAGTAGCAGGTAGCTTTGCGGGACCAACAACCCCTTCCCTATCACGAGAACCTATCTCAAGCTTCCTTACATACCGATGCTTCAGGAGTTGAGGTTTCTTGGTCGGGTCCTTGGCGGCTTCATGGAGGGTAAGCTTCTTTTTTCTTTCTTTGCCGCCTGCAAAAACATTGCCGATGGTGCCTGAAACTTGACGAATAGCTGGCTGTACAGAAACTTTCTCCGGGGTTGGCGCTTTTGGTTTGTGGGGGCCTAGTTTGGACATGAGCGTTGACTTTGTCGCCGGCTTAGTCGTCACTTTTCGAGAGCTTGGAGTGGCGCCAGTGCGACCCTGGGCTGTTTCTGGACCAGAAGTTGACGAGACCGATGGCTTGACTGGGGTGTTCTTGGGTGCTCGGTCTTTGGGAATAGTAACTTGAGGTCGAGAAATGTCGTGCCGCTCATGCTGACCTAGCGGTGGCTTTTGAGTGCTCTTTGAAGGAGCAGCGCCCTTCTGATCATAGGGGGCCTTGCCGTCTGCATGGCGGGTTTCGGAGGTTTCGCGGTCTGGCTTGTTATCCTTAGACAGTTTGCCATCTGGTGTCTGGTCCTTAGGCGGTTTCCCGTCCGGTGTCGGATCCTTGGAGGCATTGGTACCCAAGTTCTCGTCTTCTTCCTCCTCCTTGAAAGTCTTTTCGAAGTCTTCCAAATATTCTTCGAGGGATCTATTATACACGGACTGCTTGAGGCCGCGTTCCTTGCGCTTGCGATTTCGCTCCTCATGGCGAGCCATTTTGCTGTAGACTCTTTGCCTAACAGCTTGTCTCCATTCAACAACGTTCTTGTTGTTCTTGGTCTTGTGGCCTTCCTTGCTTTTGCTCTCCTCCCAATCAGTGAGCATGTCACCGCCAAGGTTCTCAGCCGGTTCCCATGAAGCGTCGTAGAGAGGATAGCCATGCCAGTCAATGAGATACCTTGGGGCTCCATCTATGACTGTCTCTGCAAGGATGTCGTTGACCAGCCATTCATCGCTGGAGTCGGGCTCTTCTTCAATAGTTGACGTGATGGAATCAGCGTCGTCCCCCGCGTCCACATCCATGTCCACATCCGTGGGCTTTGAGCGTGTCATCGTGTCTAGCGGTGGTGCAAAGCCCCATCACCAAACACTCATCAACAAACGCAATCACCATACACTGGGTTGGGTGACCAGGATGGCAAAGACTGTGATGGGGTCAGAGCGGGCTGGAGTTTTCGTTTGTCGCTAGATATCTCGATTGCACATAGTACGAGTGAGACTTGACTAGGTGTTTGGTCTTTTGTTGCGGAGTTGAGTTCTCGTGTGTGGAAATCGAAAGGCGAAAGCTTTGAATGAGAAACCCAGTGTTTTAGACGATCACAGTAAGTGTAAGTTCAGAGTTAGGAGAGGGCCAGGAAAGGAGCTATGGCCAGGTACGTGAGTGCTGGTGTTGGTGAAGGGGTCGGAGTTGGAGGTCCTGGCATGAAGATGCACGACCTTAGGTGTTGTTTACCTGCACACAGACGCTTCCAAAGGAGCGGCACGTGATGTGTGTGTCGACGAACATCTGCAGTAGGAATTAGCGACCTGTGAGCACTTGTCATTGAGTCACAGGACCTGAATTTGAATGTCTAATATAATACTTCTCGAAAACGCGCATGCTACGTACGAATGGATTTCGCTTCTTGTAACTTGAGAAAGAATCAGGCCAGGAGCTTGCAACTGTCCATGCTGCCTGCAAGAGGCTAGATTTAGCAACCAGGTCGACCACCTAAGCATGGGCTCTGTGCAGATTAGAGGCGGGCTTTGGTGCCTGGAGCCACAGAATGCAGCCAAGCCAACACAGCTAGCTCTACCTCGTACTAACAGTGCCTGCCTTAGGAGGGCCAACCCACTGCAAGCTTACGTCTGTCCAGCTGTACCACGTATTCGGCAATTATTGGGAAGCGGCAACAGCAGCACTTGGCGCCAAAGAAAAGTGGTGCAAAGGCGGCTGTGCTGGCTCAACCTAAATTCCATTTCATGGATGCCTTGGGGAATCTCTCGTAGTAGCGGGGAGACAAGTACCCGATACTTGTTGAAAGACAAGACCCTCGACCTTCTCAACGCGTCGGGTCGGATTCGGTCTGCAAGGCCACACTGATGCGACGCCAGTGGTTGCCCAGCGCTGTAGCACCCAGTTGATTGCCCCAGCGCCTCTGTTGTCGCCCTGCAGCCGATTCCATCCATTGTGCCAGCAGATTCGCGCAGACCAACGAGTGCCTAGCACATAATTGTCTCATTGCCTGAGTAGCCGGATGCGATTATCGACATCTATGATTGGAGCCTATCCCTAGGTAACCGTCTTCCAATGATAGTCACAAGCCCATCTTCTTTGTCGTTGCCTGGGGCTCTCGTCCCCCTTTCTTGCCGGGTGCTTTGTCCCAAGCTCCGAGCGTTGCCATCCATTTTTTGGGCCAGGTTGCATTCCCCTCCACTACCACTGGGCTACTAGGTAATTACAGTACATTTCAACAGTACCAAGTACACCGTTACTTTACCCCTCGGCACCACGGGATAAGGTACGACGACCGCCTATCGCCAGAGCCGCGCATTCTCTCCCTCTCCACATCCCACACATCATCTACGTCGACTCCCTCGTCTCCAGCGCCAGCGCCTTCGCCCTCGCCCTCATCCTCCCGACGACTTCGCTGAAGCCCCCCATCGCTACCATGGCCAACGACGAGTATGATGTGCGTGCCCTCTCCCCTCATGCGCTCCCGCTCGTCTCCCACCACTTGCTGACCAGTCTCCCCTGTGCAGTTCCTCTTCAAAGGTGCCGTCACACCCCCTTAGGCCACCGCCTATCCCCAGCGATCCGCGCCGCGCCAGTTCTTACTGACTCTTCCGGAATTGCAGTCGTGTTGATCGGAGACTCTGGAGTCGGAAAATCCAACCTTCTCAGCCGATTCACTCGAAACGAGTTCAACCTCGACTCCAAGTCGACCATCGGCGTTGAGTTTGCCACCAGGTCCATCCAAGTCGACTCCAAGACGATCAAGGCCCAGATTTGGGATACCGCCGGCCAGGAGCGATACCGCGCCATCACCTCCGCCTACTACCGTGGTGCCGTCGGCGCCTTGCTCGTTTACGACATCAGCAAGCACCAGACCTACGAGAACGTCACACGATGGCTCAAGGAACTGCGGGATCATGCCGATGCCAACATCGTCATCATGCTGGTTGGAAACAAAAGCGATTTGAGACATCTGAGGGCTGTTCCCACTGAGGAGGCCAAGTCCTTCGCCAGTGCGTCTTGCGGATCCATGCGTCCATGCACATCCAAGTGTATGTATAGGAGCTCTTGTGCTAATTTTCGTCTTCGCAGGCGAGAACCACCTGTCCTTTATCGAGACTTCGGCCCTCGATGCCAGCAATGTCGAGCTTGCATTCCAGAACATCTTGACCGGTACGTCCAACTCCCCCAGTCCAACCTACCCCCTGGCCTCTCATCCTGGATCTGATACTGACGACGCACGTAGAAATCTACCGAATTGTATCCAGCAAAGCGCTCGACAGCGGCGACAGCGCCCAAGCCACCATTGGCGCGGGCACCAACATCTCGCTCAGCAAGCCCGCCGACGACGAGGGCGCGAAGGGTGGCAAGTGCTGTTAAGTTTTCTGCGGGGACCGTTACGCGACGGGTTATAGGGCTTGGGGGGAGGGATACCAGGCATCTCACTTATTCCACGGAATGCTCGTCACATAAGGAGAGACTCGAGGAGACGAGGAATCGTGATACGTCTTTTTTGATATCAGAAGGCGCGGTTACTTCGGCTTTCCTTTGTTCTTATTTGTCATGATGGTTGTCTGGGGTTGATGCGTCCAACGATCGCTGCGACATGGTCATCTTACGTAGCTGAAATGAATCCTTTAATGCTCATGCTCGCCATGGACTGCCTGTGTTGCGTTTGGCTTGGACCCTACTTGACTTTGCCTACAAGATTACGATGCATAGTCTACTTGATGGCGGGGTCCCCAAGCCGCCCTCAGGGGATTCTCTCAGAAAAGACCACGTCCCAGGCCCAGGCACTATTTTCATGCCCGTCTTCACGCCGTCCTGAATGGGGTTTCCCTGCAAGTTTCGGCCCACGCACCGGGTCTCTCGCCTGGGTATCCAGCGGGCTCTTGGCAGGTGGCATCTGTGCTGTCTGAGCGGTGTCCACGCCGCCGGCTCCACCCACCTCCGATAAGAACAGCTAGAGCTTATCGTAGCGGAGAAAATCCGCTGCCGACCAAATTTTTTGGGACCTCGCCCGCCATCGCCGCAAAGCCAGTCCAGAAATTCCACCATTCGTGAAGACTGCGACAACCGAAGCCGCAACGCCTCTCTGAACACAATGGCTGCCGTTTACAAATCCATCTCCAAGTCGAGTGCGACTAAGACCGATGCGCCAAGCAATGGCGTCAAGAAGAACAAGCAAAGGGTTCTGATCCTCTCCTCCAGAGGTGTCACCTACCGGTAAGAAATCTTGCCCACGACTCGACCATGGCCGAACGCATTCGTCTAACGTTGGTTTTCTGCATAGTCACCGCCATTTATTGAACGACATTGCGTCGATGCTCCCTCACAGCCGAAAGGATGCCAAGTTCGATTCCAAGACGAAGCTCTACGAGCTGAACGAGTTGGCCGAACTCTACAACTGCAACAATGTTCTCTTCTTCGAGGCGCGAAAGGGAAAGGATCTTTACGTATGGCTCAGCAAAGTTCCCAATGGCCCTACCGTCAAGTTCCACCTCCAGAACCGTGAGCATAGACGATCCCAGAGGCCCGCTCCCGAATACTGACGTATAACAGTGCACACCATGGAGGAGCTTCACTTCACAGGCAACTGCCTGAAGGGCTCAAGACCGATCCTGTCATTCGACGCCGCTTTCGAGAAGCAACCCCACCTCCGAGTCATCAAGGAACTCTTCCAACATACCTTTGGCGTTCCCGAAGGCACCCGCAAGTCGAAGCCTTTCATTGACCACGTCATGGGATTCAGCTTCGCCGACGGAAAGATCTGGATCCGGAACTACCAGATCAACGAGATGGAGGCTGGGGCGGCCAAGGATGGCGAAGAGGAAAAGTCCACCAGGGCGAAGGCTCTCAACAAGGAGACGGAGGTTAACCTAGTCGAGATCGGTCCCCGATTCGTCCTCACGCCCATTGTGATCCAGGAGGGATCGTTCGGTGGACCCATTATCTACGAGAACAGGGAGTTCGTATCGCCAAACCAGGTCCGAGCCGATCTTCGAAAGTCAAAGGCCTCGCGACACAACGCTCGCGCGGAGCAGGCGGTTGGGCGATTATCCAAGAAGAGCGACTTGGGGCTGCGGTCCCAGGGTGGCCACCGGGCGCCCAAGGACCAGCTGGATACCAAGATGCTGTTCGCTTAGACGTTGTGATACCCGTCGATGCTCTGGCTTTCTGTGTCTCTCTAAAACCGGGCTGGGGTATAGGAGTTCATGGGCGATTCTGTAGTGCAGTTCATAAAAGAAAAGGAAATCTCGCTTATTTTATTGCACATGGTATATGACCATCTCTGATGAATTATCCCAGTCCCAAAGGTGTACAACTCGGTAATCAGTTGCATCATTATTTAGTCCGCGGTCGGCAAATACTCGGGGATTTGGTATCTCCCGAGACGCGACTCACGCCGGCAGGCTGCCTCGACGTGCCAGTCACGGCCCCTTTCTCCAACTCTCGCCTTCCATCTCATCTGCGACATCATCGAAGCATGGTCGGAATCGAGATTCTCTTGCCCACCACCATGATACTGAATTCAGTTTCCCAATTAACGCCCCAGTGCATTTCCCGTCCCATTCTAAGTCCCAAAGCCGGGGTCTCCGGTCAGTAGGCCCCAGGTGTTGCACGCTTCTCAGTGACTCAACAGTCGACGCCGCGAAGCTACGCCGGAACCTTCGGCGTTCTAATCTCATCTTCACCCACCAATTATTTACGGACAACCGTAAAAACCACTGTCAACTCAGGCACCTTCCCCAGGATACTACTATTGTCTGAACAACCAGGCTTGCTTCGATACCATCTTATCAAAGCTACCTGGAACACGGCTTTGGTTGACTTGTCATACCAATCAATTGACCTTTCGGTCCCCAACACACAGCAAAAATGACTTGTATACTTGGTAGGTTTCCCGCTTCTGTCTCAAAATAAAACGCTGATGGTCCTAGATTCCTTCGCAGCGGCGGTCCGCCGTCTTTAGTACCCAACAAAGGATCAGCCATAAACAGCAAAGAAGAAACGACACAAACTTTCGTGTTACTTATATTTCTCTTTTGCTGTTGAACCCCCCGAAAATCCGTGTCTCCAACCCAGGAGCCCTATCCACTACCCAATCAATTCCATCAAACATATCCCATTTTCCCTCTCGGCAGAAGCCAATAATTCATGATGGCATCGTTTTCAACAAAGGCGCCGTGTTTGGCAGGTCTCCCCGTCGAAATTGTCCTCGATATCTTTCACCGGCTTGATCTGGACAGCATCTTCAACTTCGCCAGTACAAGTCGGACGTTTTTCGACCTGTTCACGGAAAGCAAGGCATCGATATTGTTTCCAATTCTGTCTCGGGACTTCAGCCCGCTTGATGAACTTTTGCAAATTTACACTGCCTCCGGTGACGATTTGGAGTCGCCTGGAGGACTGTATACCCCACGTCAGATCGTCTTTCAGCGCCATGCTGGAGACAGGGGGACAATTCTTGCTCCACGACCGGAATGTTGGCCTACAGCCATGCCAGAATCACGCCATGGCTTTACCAATGTCGTGAAAGCACGAAAGCCCAACGGACCTGCACCCTCGGCTATGAAAACGGTCGTCTTGACTGAGCGTGACCTGGGGCCGCTTCTTAAATACTGCCGACTCGTCCGCAGATGGGAGGAACGCTTTCCTCAATTGAGGTGGTTTCATGAACCGGAGGACTGCAGGCTGCTCCGGCCGCATGAGGCGGAAAGATTTCGAAGGGCTTTCTATAGATGGTGGCTCTACGGATTCTACTTCCACGGCGAGCTACCAAGGCCGAGGGCTGGGCTTCCTGAGCCGTATGTGGATGACCTTCGGACTAGTCAAATGCGGCATCACTCCACGAGTGAGTTGTTGGAACTGATGGACTTGGTTGAGACGATGAAGGATGTTGTCCTGTATTATCTCTGTCCTCGTCTTGACCCCAATCAAGAACATGTAAGTCCGACGCGAGATTTTGTGCGAAGTCGCCTGCTAACAAGATGATCAGGATGATTATGACCTGGTCGACGTTGTTGACCGTCCTCAGTCCCTGATGACGAGCTGGAACGATCAAAGCCGATGGAGTCGTATTGTCAAGACGTATGCGAAGCTGGGTCCCGATCAGTTGATCCATCTATTCGAAAATATCTACAGCTACCCTCGCAAGCGGCTCATCGTGGAGGCGAGTCTGCACCACTCCAACTTCACCGTGGACCAAGAATCTATCCAAATCGCCATCAGATGTGCTTTAGATGAGCGGCGCTGGTTGGACAGAATGCCCAGCCTGGCGGAGGACAGCGTAGGAGGCATCATCGACTTTGACGACGAACGCGACGACGAACGTGTGACGTTTTGCGGCGACGCCAGTCCAGACGGATCTCTGCCTCCGGGGCTCAAGTTCGTGCGGTCATTTTCGCAGTATTCGCCCCGGGGAGACGACGGGTCATACTTGGAAGAATCTCGCCAGCAAAGCTGGGCGGGTGGTCGGTTCCTGGTACCTTCGGTGCGCTAGGTCTTGGTTTTCAGAGGACCCTGGATTAGGTAGTGAGCAGGGTTTCCCCATGTTGGGAGATTTTAGATTGTCAAAAGAGTATGGCTAGATATAGAAGATTGGAGCTTCGGTTCTAGTCTGTGAATTAACTTGATGTTGGTGGAGATGCTTGTCTGTTGTTGATGTGAATGCTTGAGAGGTACTAATAAGCCAGAATATCCGTGGATAGGTATGCAGCCCGAACAGTCCCTAAAATGTATTATGAAGCCCCGCCTTAGTGGCATACATTACCACTATCTTGCTTCCGATGCATACTGATACTCCGAGGCCACTTGACTTGGGTATCATTGTGGTGGTAGCCCGTGGTGGAGGTTGCCCGTGTACGGTGTTAGGCTGGTCAGGTCGCCCACTAATTAAACACGGCGGAGGCTCGTCTCACTGGCCAGCAGAGCCTAGGCCAGCCCACCAAAACCAGCCTCGACCACCGAGCCTCACCTTCGCATCCAACTTAGAGATAGCTCGGCTCAGGCCAATCTACACTCCTCCGCGCCGCTCCCTTTGCCGCTCCCCACGGCGCTGCGACGCCAGCAGAACTGCGCCCAGCAGAACATCGCCCTCGGTTGCAAGGCCTCGCACATGCCTTGATCGCCTGGAGCGCCCTGGGTTGAGCTGCCGCGAGGTGTTCATCGCACCATCCTGGTCCTTTCGCTTCTGTCCGGAGGCTCGAGGAAAGCTGATCGCGCTTATTTGGTATGTTCACCCGCATTCACTTGAGCTCCTGTTTTCATGCGGCCAGTCGCGTGTTTTTTGGCGCTTGGGTTTTTGGACATCGCCTGCTGCTTGCTCGTTCTTGTCTCTCTGTTCACGCGTCTTTGTGCTGTTTGGTGAATAAAGGCCGGCTTAAGGGGTCGCCTTGCTCGAGTCCAGTCTTATATTTAACAACTCCTCCTTTCTTCTCTGCATATGTTTTGGGTTTTCTTGTTTCTTTTTTCTTCTAGCATTCACTTTTTCCCTTCTTCTTATTTCCTATTGCGCGATCCAAGCTGACCTTACCCAGGAATCGACACCAGTAGGAGGCTATAGTGAAACTAATTCGTTACTCTTTGGTGGTCACAGCACCAACGTCAGCAGAGCTTCTTGGTGCTATTGTTGTGTCAACGAGGAGTCTTGTTACAAGTGAACATGGACGTGGACATCCCTATGGGGGGCGATGACCATCCCATGAAGGATATCGATGCTCCCAACGGGTTTCCCCGGCCTGACAATAATGCCGTCGACGACGATGACACTGCGTCTGAGGAGGGTAGTTTCAACGCAGACAGCGAGCCGGAGCCCCAAGATCTCGCATTGGATCAAATGCGACGGCGAGGCCTTCTCCCAACAGGCGTTTGCTACGATGATCGCATGAAACTACACATGAACGCAGATTTCAGTCCAAACACCCACCATCCCGAGGACCCTCGTCGCATCCACGAAATCTTCAAGGCTTTTAAGAAAATGGGCCTTGTCTATACCGGTCCGTCAACGGAGCTTGCCAGGATTATTAAGGAGTGTCCGACAAGATACATGTGGCGGATACCTGCTCGTCCCGCGACAGGGCCGGAAATCTGCCTCGCCCACTCCCCTGACCATTTGAGCTGGGTCGAGAGCTTGGAACACATGAGTACGGCCGAGCTCCGAGAGCTGACGAGGCAGTATGACCAAGGCCGCGAGTCTCTCTACGTCGGCAGCATGTCGTACCCGGCGGCCATGCTCTCCGCCGGAGGTGCCATCGAGACGTGCAAGGCGGTTGTGACGGGGCAAGTGAAGAATGCTTTCGCTGTGATTCGCCCCCCGGGCCACCACGCAGAATTCGACGCGCCGATGGGTTTCTGCTTCTTCAACAATGTCCCCGTGGCAGTCAGGGTCTGCCAACAGGACTATCCAGATATCTGTCGGAAAGTCCTGGTTCTGGACTGGGATGTACACCACGGCAACGGTGTTCAAAATATCTTCTACCATGATGCCAACGTCCTCTATATATCACTGCACGTATATCAAGACGGTATCTTCTATCCCGGAAAGCCCCCAAATTCCATGACGCCTGATGGTGGAATCGAGAACTGCGGTAGCGGCGCCGGACTCGGCAAGAACGTCAACATCGGCTGGCACGATCAGGGCATGGGCGATGGAGAGTACATGGCAGCCTTTCAGAAGATTGTCATGCCAATTGCCAAGGAATTCAACCCCGATCTCGTCGTGATTTCTGCCGGCTTCGACGCGGCAGACGGCGACGAATTAGGAGGCTGCTTTGTCTCTCCTGGCTGTTACGCTCATATGACCCACATGTTGATGTCGCTGGCCGATGGCAAGGTCGCGGTGTGTTTGGAGGGCGGCTACAACCTTAAGGCCATCTCAAACTCTGCAGTTGCCGTGGCAAGGACTCTCATGGGCGACCCTCCACCAAAGATGGAGATCCCCAAGATCAACAAGGAGGCAGCGCGCATCTTGGCCAAGGTCCAAGCACACCAGGCTCCTTACTGGGAGTGTATGCGACCAGGCGTTGTCAACGTTCCGGACGTTCAGAAACTCAATGCGAACCGCCTTCACGACGTCATTCGAAATGCACAGCGACAGGTCCTTCAGTCCAAGCACAGCATGGTTCCACTGTATGTGCAGCGCGAGCAGCTGTACAAGTCGTTTGAGAATCAAGTTTTGGTCACACCAAATCTCCATGACGCCAAGAGGATACTGGTGATTATTCACGATCCGTAAGTAACTTGCTCATTATTCTCTTACAGGCTTGCTAACTGAACCCTTTTAGGCCCCAACTTCTGGCGCAACCGGACATCATCGACACAACTCTCGAATCACATAACGCTTGGGTGGTAAGTATTACTTGTTTCTGATTCAGTCCTTTGTGCTAACTATCGCAGGTCGACGGAGTAACCGATTACATCGATTGGGCAGTGGGCCAGAAATTCGGGGTCATGGACATCAACGTGCCCGCATACATCACGCACGATGAAGTAAGCAATTTGAGCCATAGCAATAGCTCTCATCTGACATTTCAGGACTCTGATTCCTACATACCCGCATCCAAGGAGAAGGCTCTCCAGCAGCAGCTCCAGTCCCTAGTTTGCTATCTCTGGGACAACTACCTTCAGCTCTACGATGCCGACGACATCTTCGTCATGGGCGTCGGAAACTCATACCTTGGCGTTAAAGTTCTCCTATTAAACAGAGGTACCCTTCTCTTCTTTTCTTTCACGGGACGCGTTTTTGCTAACTTTTTCCTAGATTGCAAATCGAGAATCTCCGGAGTAGTCAACTTTGTCACAGGCAACCTCCGACCTGTCAAGTCCGACATCGACGGTGACTTGTCCTCCTGGTACAAGGAGAACTCTCGTGTATACGTTGCCGGTGACCACGCGTGCTGGTCAGACCTTGACCTTACTCGAAAGGTCAACAAGAGACGGTTCGGGACTGTGGTGAGAAGCCCCATGTTCGGGCTCAATAAGATGATGCAGGGACATGCGGAGGAAGCACAGGAGTGGATTATCGGGAGAACGTCAGAAAATTCGGACGGGGATTCGACGGAGGACGATAAGCCATAATGATATACCTGTATGTGTAAGATACAGGGCCTGGAATGGTGTTGTAGAGAATCGATAATTGGCTTTCAGGGGCTCCAAAGGCCGAGGATAGAGATTGACGGACTACAGACGTGTTCTTGGGCGTGTTGCCTTTTTGTTTCGCACGATATACAACCATAGCGCCACAATCCCATGCCTCATATCTGAATACCACTAGATTAAGTTGTTTTCGATGTTGGAAACTGAATTGCTCTTGATGTCGCGTGCAGTGTTATCGTTACCTACCTATTGTCAAGGCGTACAGGGTGGTACAGTGTGACACAGTGCACGAATAGTGGACCTATTTCTTATCGCCTTATCCGGGGTTCGGGATCAAAATCTCCGACCGGTCTTCACCCATCTTTCCGGAAAGCTCCTGACAGAGTCGCAAAGACGCGTTGCTTTGCGCCCTCCCATCCAGCACGACGCCAAGCCAGTTGCCAGGCTCATCTCGAACAAGGCACCTGCCGGCACGCTTCGTCGCGCACGCACTGCAAACATGGACCGCGATCGCGGTAGGAGGTACGTGAATATCTGGATTTCCTTTGCCCCCGTTGTCCTGTCCACTTCCCTTCATCATCCCATCCGCCCTGGAAGCCATCATTATTCGACACCCTGTTGGACTCGACACTCGTTTTCATACCCCTGGACCGATCGCGCATGCTCTGGAACCTTATTGGATTGCTTCTTGGGCCTGTAGCATACTGGGAGAATCGAAACATCGCTACCCGGGCGCCTACCACGATGAGTTCGTCCCGATTACCATTGAGACGACGTCGGACCGTACGCCGACCTTCACGTCAAGCCGCCACACAGCACGATGGAGCCGATTCGCACCAAGATTTGACCGACAGCCTTCCTTCGCCGGCAGTACCGAGATACAGCGGAACCAGCGAGCACTACGAGTATGCTGGTCTCTCCTATACCGATATGATGGCCGCGGCTAGTCTGTCCCAGAACGAATGGAGCGATTATGTTACAGAGAGAGTCAGAGGGGCCAATACCGCTCCTCAAGTCGACGAAGACTACGAGATTGCTGGCACCTCGTTTACCGATATGATGGCCTCGGCTAGTCTCACTTGGGACGAATGGGGCGACTCTCCTGCACCCAGACCCCGAAAGCCCGATACTGCTCCTGAAGTAGCCGAAAGGGAACGCCGACCCTACGCTCTGAACCTGCACCACCTTTATACAATGATTCAAACTGAACGCCCGAAGAGATATCATGTCGCCCAGTTCCTCTACCAGGTCAATTGCGTCGGCGACTGGGCAAAGCACATCATCGACTACGTCTGTTACAAGGAACAAAAGTTCACGGCTATTTGGGAGGTCTGGCAGGTCACCCCGGACAACAAACAATGGGCTCGGGTGCTGTTTCTGAACATCCAACCTTGGATGCAGCTTCGTGACGTGTGCACGGATATGCGCTTCTTTCACCCTTGTCTTCACTAGCAGCATGACTGCGCCGAACTATTCATGAAGAGACTGCGCGAGTCTATGAAAGACCGTGAAGGGAAAGGACGGCGGCGACGGACCATGCGCCCCAGCCCCCTGTGGCAGGTGGAATTGACTGAATCTCTCGGAGTCCGACAAAGACCTGAGGATATGCATTTTTAACCAGTGGAGGCTCTCTTCCGGTTATTTTTCCAGCGCCCCTCCCGGGAGGGAATGCGATTTCAAACCCAGCGATTATCACCCGGTCGTTGTGTGATTTCTTATGCAGGAACAACAGCGATCCTTTTTTGTTTGGGTTCTTTTTCTGTCTTGCACTTTTCGTTTTGCTTTGCCCCTGGACACGACCCACAACGCACACTTCATCATGCAGATAACTTTGTTGGGCTAGCGCTAACTCGCGAAAGGTATGACGATGGGGAAGTCGTTAGGTATGGCGCTGGAGAGTCGTGGAGACCTACACCTAGAGGGGGAGATCGATCACCTCGCCGAGCTCGCAGCCCGATTAGGGAGAGAGTGAGGAGTCCACGACCACGAAGTCCACGTCCCCGGAGTCCTCCTCCTGCAGGATCTGATAGTTACGTTCCTGGAAGATACCCACCACGCCGACGATCTCGAAGTGGCGGTGATCGATATCGACGAGAGCGGTCAAGGGATCGAGAGAGCCCACGCAGACGAGAGCGGTCTAGATCTCCGATGAGGCGGCCGTCTCTTCCTCGACGTAGTTTGTCAAGGAGACCTTCCCCCATGCGAGCCGATAGGTACGAGCGCCCTCGGTCTCCAGCCAGAGACTGGGATCGTGATCGTGAGCGGGATCGACCAAGGGAGCGAGAATGGGATCGTGATCGAGTTGGTGATAGAGAACGTGACTTTGATCGTCGAGATGAGAGGTGAGCACCAACCAAACTATATGCTCCGAGCAGGTTGGAACTAACCCTCAAAGACGGAGGTCTAGGTCGCCATTGAACAGAGATCGACGTGATAGAACCCCGCCAGGAAGGTCTCCGCCTCGAGGACCCGGAGGTGGTGGCTCATATCGCCCACGCTCGCGATCCCCAAGCCGCCGCGGCGCGGATCGATACCAGTCATATCGGCGAGTGTCTCCACCAAGAGAGTCGGGAATTTCTTCAGCAATCACCTCTCAGTCGGCGTCCGGAAGATCATCGCCTCGCCCGAGCTCAATCAGGGCTCGATCACCACCAGCTCAGTCTCGTGAAGAGTCACCCCACCACCCTGGTGCCCCTGGAGTCGCACCTCTCAGGGATCCTCCCCGGCCCGCGGGGTATGAATCTACGCCCCCGGCCTCCAGATCACCACCACGAGGTCCAGCCGCTCTGAGAGCTCCCCCTACTGGGCCTGCCGCGAACAGGAGCTTTGTTGTGCCTGTGTCGTCGCCCATTCCTCCAGTGGTGCGAACTCAGACACCTACAGCTCCTCCGCTTCGATCAGGGACCACCAGTCCGACAAACCCCCCAGCAGGCCCGCGAGGATATATCCCTCCAGCTCGAGGCGCGTTTGCCTCTCGTGGTGGAAGAGGCGGTTGGCCGCAGCCGCCTCCCAGACATATGTCTGGCCTCTCGCCAACGCCTTCTACGCCCAACGGACCTTCGTCCATTCCCACCGGCCCACGAGCGACGCCTTCCAACGGTCCTCAATTATCGACTCCCACGCAAAGCAGACCCTTCAATCCACCCACTGGCCCGTCAGCACAGCATCCAGGCAGCGCACGTCAAACACTTGCGCAAAGTATGTTAGCCACTCTGCCGCCTCTCATCCCTGGAGGCAAGCTGGATCCATCTATGACTCCTGCTGCTCTAGGCGTGACGCGAGAGATCGAGCCTCACTATCGGAAACTCAAGGACGAGGAAGAGAAGCTGCGGGACGAGTTGCAGGCCAAACAGGAGCGGCTGCGGAAGAGCCTGTACAACTGGGATCGACTAGAGCGCGACTCGCGCGCCTGGGAGATGCGGAGTGACCTGAGCGAGAAGAGCATGAAGAACATGGCGGGCGAGGGAATGGGCGGCGCAGCATTCTAAGCTGGGCCAATTCTGTCGGTTGGTCGGCTTGTAGCATCGGGGACATTCGATATACGGCGCAAAGGGGCATTAACACGGCTTTGCATTAATAGGCCAGCGATAGTAGAGGCGCACATGGCTCCGGCCTGGACAGCGGTTTTTTTTTCTTTCACGCATGTACATTAGCAGGATTACAGCATCTCGTTTCTAGAGCAGTCGTTGGTATGAGATGCCTCTGCAAAGAGGATGACCAGTTTCAAATGTAACATTACTGTAACAATTGATGACCGATAGGTCCTGCTTTGAGAAATATCGCTGTGATGCCGTGAACGTCATCCGTTTCAATCAATCTGGTGTTGGATAGCTTCATTTTGTTCATAATTTTGGTGACACTCTTTGATTCGTGTTGGCTCGCGCCGGACGAAATGTTTGAATTTTTTCAGCTCCCCACGTGGATCGGATGCTCTACAAGTCGATCTCCGGCTCGAGATCCCCGTGAGACGTACACGACAAGCAAGCAACAAGGCTATCAAAACGATTGAGCAGGCGAACTGTTACACGTCCCTCAATGCTTTAGAGCCAGTCGTCCAGTTTGAGTTCCAACCTCCAATTCCAACTTCGTCATGCGACGTCGATGTGGTCGTAGCAAACGCATAAAATCATAATCATACAATGCGCGTGAGCTCGTAGATGGAGCAAAATGCCAGCTTTTGAAATACAGGGCTGTGTGTTAACGAGTTAGGGTCAGTTGGTTGGTCGGTCTCCGCTGGAATCACCAGGCATAGGCCGTTTCGTCGTCGTCCTCGTCGCCGTTCCAATCACCATCAGACTCCGTGCGGTCTTCATCCATGAAGTCCTCCATACCGTATTGAAGCTCGGTGGGCTTTTGGTTGTCAAAAACGATGGAAACAGTGGTGCAGAGTCCCTGAATGACGGGCATGACTGGCGCAGACACGCCCCCAGCCTCCTCTTGCGTTTGCGAGTCAGCATTGCGAGAAGGAGGCGCAGGCGAGTCATGCTCTTCTTCTGAGGATTCAAATTCCCCCTCGTCAGTTTCCGGGTCCATATAGGTTGGTCTACGCGACAGCCCGCGCAGGCCTTTAGAGTTGCTACTGTTCCGAGACTCCGAGTCGGAGGGTTGGACAGCAAGTCGAGCTACTCGAGTGCTCCGACGAGATGGACCATCGGAGAGCCTCTTCTTTCTGGCTGTCTCTTGGGGCACTGGATGCTCCTCATCGACTGGTGGCGGGCGGAGCGACGTGTGGCTCCGCGGTGGCTCGTAGGGGCGGAGGAAGACTCTATCCAGCCTCTTTCCCCACTCGTGGCGCATGTCTGCTCTCGCTTTCCACGGGATGTTGAGCATTGTCTTGACGCCAAGATGCCGGAGGTTTGGTAAATTGCCAGCATTGTCGATGAGTGACTGGAGGAACATCTCTGCCGTTTCCAGGCTCCAGTGCCTGATGTGCTCGAAGTCAAGCATGCGGAGGCTACTCGGCCATTTTGGAATCTGATGGGGAAGCAATGCATGCTCATACATGGGGTCCGAGTCATTGTTGACGAAAGACAGCGAGTTGTGGAGGCGGAAGTATGACAGATTCATTCGCAGCTCCTCCAGGCCAGGGCATGCGTCAGCCAGGCTTGGCAAGAAAGCCATGTCCAGTGATTGGTTATGCGACAGGGTAAGAGTGCGGAGATTCCTGCCATGGGAATGGAGGAATGATTGCAAATCATCAGATTTCACCTCCCAGCAATTGATCAGTCCAAAATGAACCAGGCCCATTGGTAGCAGCGGAAGCATGCGGTGGGTCATGACGGTTGATGATTCGAACACAAGGTGTGTAAGTGATGGGACCCTGGAGATGGCTTCCGCAATGGAGTCGATAACCGCACCGTCTTCGTTGTACAGTTCCAATTCGCGCTCCTCGTCTCCGGGCTTGGGGCGTGGCTTGTACAAGGACGGGACTTGGAAATTGGTAAAGCTCAGCTTGGTGAGATGGGCGAATGAGGGGTCTTGATGCACTCGGCCAATGTCCTTTATAGTTGCGACATGTCCTCCCAAAAGCCTCCCGCTCCACTCCCAACTCCTCAACGCGGTGTGAAATGGCTTCTGGCCCACAGTCTCTGATTCGTCGGTAGATGGCATGAGTGCGCGGAAGATGTCCTCAGAATAGTGCCACCTGACAGTGCGATCAAGCTCTCTGTATGGAGGTTGATCATGCTGAGTGAAGAATACAAGCTCCTTGAGGCGTGGCAAAGGGTGCACAATTTTGAACAGGACAGTCTGCGGTACGACTTGAATATCTATGTAAACAGACTCGATTTTGACACGATAGTTCAATCGAGTTTCAGAGGGCGGGCGGTCTAGGAGAGCTGCAAGCCGTCTTGCCTTGCCCGAGGTGGTGATTGGCGGGCATCGATAGATAGCTGTCAAGGCTGGATCACAGAAAGTCTTGCACGTTGTGGAGGCGTTGATCAGCCAGTTGATGTCAAGGGTGTCATACCCTCCGGTGGTAGCCGCGTAGTAGAAGATGTCGATCCACACGCCATAAGGCATTTGGGGACCTGACCAATCTGGGACGAACCCCTGCGGTAAGGGAACTTCTGGTGTCGGGGGCACGATGCGCTGCTTCTTGGCAGCGCTGGTGGGCTCGTTTGAGCGACTCGGGCGTTTTCTTGTGCCTCGGCGGCCGCGTGGTGGTTTACTCTGGAGAACCGCCTCGGGCGCGATTGCTGTTGTTTGAGAATTGGAGATGGCTGCCTGGCGTGCGCTCCGACGGCTACCGTTCCGCCGGTTGGGGGGGTTTGTTGGAATCCGGCGGGAGCGTCGGCGAGAACGAGACCCAGATTGACTCTCGTCACCAGAAACCGCCTCACTGTCTCGGTCCGTCTCGGTCACGTCAATGGCGCTCGACAGAGAGGAGGAGTCGCCGTCGTCGTCGTCGCTCGAAGAGCCATCGTCATATCTTATGCTGGAACGGATTCGTGTTGAGGTGCGAGGTTGGTCAACGGGCTTGATGCGAGACGCTCGGCTCGGGTTGCGACGGGTCGCATGCTCGTCGCGGGGTTGGTGGTCGAGAGCTCGTGTTCTCGCCATTGTAAAGTGATACCTGATCAAAAAATGCTATGTCAGCGTGTTGTTCGGCCAAGACAGAGCCGTTCGGACCATTAAGAATCAAAAGCGATGCTCGTGGGTGGTTGTCGAGATGCTGGCGCAAGAGGAAGTCAACACATACCTGTGACGCAACGGCCAGCTGTTGCCTCGCCCTCCTGAAGTGATGCACTCGGATTGCGTGACGAGGTCTGGCGGCACACCGGTGAGTTGAGGCCTCACTATCGCGGCTTTCTCTCCATGTGGTTATGCTTCTGAGCCCCAGTTGAGGAAATAATGACGGGTTGACGAAGGACTTCCAGCCGATGGTGGTGTGGGCGTACCGAGTATCTGCAGTTGGAGGAGGGTCGGAGGGGCACAACCGACTTGGTGCCTGGGAAAGAGAGGTCAGCCTCGCACTAGCGACCCACATTGAATTATGGGGCGGACAGTGGCCAATCATCTAAGCAGGGGAGACCACTGTAAGGCGAGGAAGATTTGGGGCATGGCAATTTTCATGGGGAGGCCGCACTGTACGAAGTGCTTGGTACTGTTCCTGGGGTAAGGTCAGTGAGCGCGTGGGCTTTGAAATTCAAAGATGAACAATCGTCTCGTACGGGTCCAAGTGGGAGAGAATATGGCAGCTTCTACCGTGACGTTTGCTCTTTAGCGGCCCCGGGTTCTCCTCAGAGATTGCTATCCACGTACAGAGGACTGGATATCATCTCATGACGACCGTTGCAACGCAACATGGCCCCCATCATGACCCGTGATCCACCAGTCGTCTCGATAGCCGCATCCGACATTCTTCAAAGGGGTATCCGGAAGCGGGGGCCCCGTTTGTAGACATAAAGCGGAAAGGCCGAAAGATTTCGTTTCGCTGGCGCGATGCAGGAAGGAAAGTAGCCCGCTCTTGCCCAAGTCTGAGTGGCTCCTTGGCCGCGGCTTCCAGGATGTGTCATTACCGCGCTAGTCCCCATTGGGCCTCTTGATAGAATCTCCCTGTTCCTCCACCGGCCACTGGCACGCGTCTCGCTGCACTGTTCGCCGCTGCCGCGCCCACCGTCAAGAATCAGCGTCGGCTTGCACAACCGCAACTCCCGCAACAACAGCAGCAACAAGAGACAATCCGTCGTCTGATCGGATCATTTCATGCGATACCGCTGCTCGACGCGGATGCCTCGCTTTGCCAGCCAGAGAAGCCGTGCACCAAATTTCATTCGGCAACAACAGCGGCTCTGAGGCTCTGACGGCTGCCGCACGCGACTGCGCTGTCCTCATTATTTACATCCGCATCCACACCCACACACACACGCATCAACGTCTGTCGCCACGCTCAACGCTGAGCTCCCGGCACTCATCAACTCAAACTCCTCAGTCCTGCGGCTTCATAGTCGCGCTGCCACTCTGCCCCCCGAGAACGCCTTAATTCCTCCCCTCCCCCCTCCTGTCCTGCTTTCTAGCTTCTCATCTCAGGGCTCGGCTCGGTTCTCTTCTCGTTCTTCACTTCTCACTTCGCCTTGCCAACGCCACCACCGCATCAATTTTGACAATGAGCCGCATCACCATTTGGCTTTGAATGACTCCCGCTTGCAGCAGTAGCCAGCGCTCTGCTCAATCGTCCCGCCGCCTGTGTCATTTCCTATGATCGCCGTCCCTCCGCCATGAACCTGAAAAGGCGCAGCCAGCGGACGGCCCCCTTTCTCCATCAGAATTGGATCAACGGAGTCAACTCATTGCAAAATTCAGCCATGGGTGTCACACTATCTACCCCCAAGCACCATGCGTCATTTTCGGCCGACGACGATGTCGCGCCGGCGCAGAAGCGCCGCCGGCTGTCGTCTCCCGATTCTCTCGACATCGACCATTTGGTTGCCTCCCCCAGGGCCTCGGAGACCCGTTCCACGCTGCGCATCGAGGTGCTCAAGGTCTTTCACAAGGAGTCTAAGAAAGTCCGCGCTTTTCAAAACTCGGTTGTGCCCCGTGATGTACTCACCACAAAGGGCAGTTGCCGTATTACCATTTTTGACGTGAGCTCTACCTGGCATCGCGTCTTGCACTGTCAGAGCCAGGTCTGCGACATCATGACGTACAAAAACCCAGTCGGGCCTCATCGGGTCGCCCGCGTTGACCTGCCGCATCCCTTCTTTGTTCCCGAGGAGAGTATCCTCATTAATAGGCTTGACGACGATGTTCATGATTTTTCTGAATCATACAAGCTCGTGGTCGAGCTCGAGGCCGCCAACGTCGGGGCTTGGCCACCTCTCGAATCTCACGATTTCGGCATTCCAGCGGGAGACCAAGGCCCTCTTTCCGACTCCCCCAAGCGCCACTGGGTCATGTCTAGCGAGTTTCCACAGGTTTTTGGCAGAATCAAGAACCCCCTTCGCCTTACAGCTGGCTATGGCCCCCAGCGACCCTCGCGTCAGACCGATTATGTCATGGACGTCGACCTTCGGTGGACATCAGGCTTCCGTGCCTTGAAGCGCCTAGAAAAGGGCTCCATGCCCTGCATCACCGCGATTGATCCGGATGCGGAAACTTACACTACCGGGCGATTTGAGCCCAACCTAGACGACGAACCGAATGGCCTCGACGGCCTCAATGGCCTCAACGGCCATACCGACGGGCACGTCAACGATGACTCGCCCCAGGATCATGAGCCTGATGATGACCTTGACGGAGATCAGACACCCAGTAGGTCTTTGAGAGTCCGGGAAAAGAACAAGGTCTACAATCTCAAGGTTCTAAGTGATCAAGCGCAAGGGAAGGAAAGAAAGCGGCGGGCAAGAGCTGCGCAGGCCACCGTCTCAGAAGGCCGGGTGACATACTGCCTTCCAACCGACCAACCGGTCTCCCTGGATTATTATCGTTGCTTAGCCTGCGGCGCCTTCAATCAATCCGTGGCTCACTTGCAAATCCACCAGCAGACGTGCCATTCGGACTATGATTTCGTCCTTGAGCCGACGAGCCATGGGCCGCAATTTCGGGTCTCACACCGTCCCGAATCCGTCTCGACTCCCACCAAAACCTACCAGCTTGGACGGCCCGTAAAGCCGTTCAATCTGGGAACCTTTGTCGCTGGGGACCAGTCATGGCTCACGTCCCGGTTGGGACCCGACAACAACACCGAGCCCATCCATTCCCCTACAAAACCAGCCGCAGCCAGACAACTCTTTGAGAAGCCTGAGCCTGAAGCAATAGAGCCCATACCCCAGCGGGTCGAGCCACCTCAGAAACCGAAAGTGCTCATTCCCGATACAGGTCGACCTCTCTTCGACCCAGTGAGCAAGGCGCGACTCAAGCCCGGTGATGAAGTGCCGAAGCCAGTCAAGGACAACGCATGGATGATCCAGAAGCACCGGGAGAACATAGCGGAATTTTCAGACGTGACACCCGGCGAAAAGGAGTTCGTCAGGAAATGGGATGCCTTCATGCTTGAACAGAGTCTTACCTCAAGCGCGTATTTCCCACGTGTCTGGCTCTCGTTTGTTCGGGATCATGCCTCTTGGTTGGCGAGCTCGAAGCATCACATGATGGAGTTTGCGAAGCACACCAGTGTGCTTCTTGCACGCGACGTCTTAGAGGACAAGATGATCAACGATGCTTTCGGGTATATTAATGAAGAACGGGCCAAGGCAAAATCCAAGGCCAGAGAACAGGTCAATGGCACGAATGGAGTGCCCCCTGCGGATGTCACGCCCAAGCAATCCCCCCGCGCGTCTCAGATTCGCAGAGGTGTGAATGGTTGTGTAGTGTGCCAGCTCCCGGTTCTCGGGCCTAGATTGCTTCTGTGCTCGAATAAGGTACGGTGAAAGCCCAGATCCTTCTGGATTCTACTAACTCACTGATCCCAGGCCTGCTCGCGTCGCCTTTACCACTTAGACTGCATCCGGGAGAATGCCATCACGCCTGTCAATCAAACTAAGTGGCTCTGTAACTCGTGCACTGAGCCGAAAAAGACCTCTTAGAAGGAGTCATCTTCGGCCGGAGAGACTTCCCGATCTGTCGCTACTCGCGCTGTCAGCGGGCTGTCAGCCTCACGGCGTGCAGAAAACACGGCCAGATTGACGGAGAGACCCAGCTGGATGGTCAGCGTCTTTGAAGGAGGCTTGGGTTCAACTCGGTGCTCAGCTGGGCGCCCTCGGAAGACGCGGGTGAGAAGGAAGCGTGGAAAGCTCATTGACAAGAGTTCTGGGGGCACGTGAATGGGATGCGAGTGGGCAGTGGAGAAGACCACGAGGAATATGGTGGGCTAATTGAAGACATGGTTTAAATGGCATCTGGCGCTTCTGGGAACTGGTCACGGAAGATGGGTTTGCATCCCGTGCTCATTGCTACATACTAGAAGAATTTCGTGCGGGGCGCCGCTGAGTTACCAAGGTTGTGTCGCATTTGCTCTGTATTATACAACAATATTATACTTAAATGCTTGTCCAGTCGAATGTGGAGCCATTTCGCGGTCTGGGGAGAAATAAGGGATCGGTGTCTATCAAGGGCATTCTTGCTTCTAGAAATGGCCAGGATTTCTAATAATTACCTCGGTAGGAGCAATGCCATCGTAAGATCGGCCCGTACATAGACGGGAGCTAGCCAGATCCATGGTCTTGGTCAATTACAAGGGATCAGAACAGCTCGCAGGATATTTCGATAGCATCACAATCGTTGACTCATAAGCAAGTGAACGAACTCAGTTTGGGCAACGAAATGCGTGTGTGTTGCCTTGGCACTCACCTCCACTATGCCAGTCCAGGGACGACCAGAACGCGGCTGGTTAGCAAAGAGAGCTACAACAAGGCCACCCCAAACTACCATTCAGGTTATAGGTCATTACTAAAACGTCGTAAACCTCGAGACATCGCTTCTGAGAATGGGGTGAAACAAAAAGGAAGTAACAATTCTGGCCTTGACTTGGATATTTTACTCCACCTCCTCCACACAGTTAGTTGTGTACACCACGACGGCGCCATGCTACTTAGCCCCTCGTTACTCCCAGTATCGTAAATGTCCGTCTCCCTCTTACTCCTCCTATACCACTTAACTGCCGCGGCATTCATACGTATTGAGTCTCGTTCTTGGCCACTTCCTTGTTTATTAATACTTATTTGCAAAGGACCAAAGCTTCAGCGATGCTACGAGTAAATATGACCCCACTTCGGCTCAACCTTTATCTTTCGTTGTCGAACACTTCACACAACGTGTAGTCTTCCCAAGTACGTCTGTGGTATTTTGAATAAAGGTCCTGGGGCAAAACAGTGCTGCACATACAAAATTATTATACGTTTCTATGACAGTCTTTAGTCAGCCTCTCCTGAACGCGACTTGATGACGGTATTACTGGGAATGCACACTTATATCTCGTATCCATTGCGATACTGCCGTGGCTGCGGTTGAAATTGGCCATGTTCCTGCATGTGCCAGAACTTCATCAGAAAAAAGCTGAGATGCATTAATGAACTCGAGGTCTTCAAAAATCCGTGATGACACTCTCGGCTCTTTCATCTGTTTAAGTATACAATGTAAGCCAGCCAACAAGAGACAGACTCTGTAAGGCAACACTATGGAGAGACAGGTTAAGAATTAGAGATCCCGCTGGAAGCCGTTCCAATTACAGACTCGATTCTAAGGCTAGGTATTGGAACCCAATCCCTCCCTTGATAGTGACATTCCTGCCTGAGGTGTGCTATTGAGAATCGTGTCTATCTAGAACAGTCGGATTAGCTTTATCTTATTACATTCGTGTACTAAAGGACAGGAAAATGTTACCATGTGTGTCTTTACTTTGCTTGATCCCTCTCTCCTTCCTCATTAGGTCGTGAAGCTTTGGGACGTTGATGCCTCCTTACTTGGCGTGGTCGGCGTCTCTCCTCCTGCACCTCGTGTTGTTCCTTGCTTAAGGGACGCCAGCCGGCAGGATAGAAATTTTCAATTTGCGGCAACTCATAAAAGTCCCTTGCGTGGATGAATTGCTCTTCGCTGATCAATCTGCATTGATAGAGATGGCTGAGAAAGAAGTGATCAGGGCGCATCTGGTCGACACTAAGACCTTGCCTAAAATGGCCAGCAATGTGGTGCATCCGTTGCCTATAGCATCTCTCAAGGTCTACCCTTGTGTTTGATGCTGCGTGGTACTCGGCGTTATCGCAAAACCAGCAAATACATCGCGCGGGGAAGATATAGTGCAGGTGATAGTACGCGATGTGGTCGATCCAAGCTTCTTCATCATCTACTTCGAAAGTCACATCGCAGTTATCATACCCAACGAACTCGCAAATGAGCCTTGATGAGGACGGGGAGGATGTGGAGGGGATGTATAGCTGTTGAGAAGCCGCAGCAGTCACATGTTTATCGTCAAGTTCAATGAAGCGATCGATAGGCTCTGACACTGCTCCATCAAAGGACTGAGCGTCATGGTGGAAGCCCTCTTCTGTAGAGTCTTGTAACACGGCCAAGGACAGTTCTTCTAGGTGAGTGGCAAGATGGTGGGTGATACTGTCCATTCCTTGGTCAACATCTTTCGTACAAAGAGGACATTCGACGCGCTTCCAATCTGGCCCGTAAGCATGATCTTGCCCAAGATGAAGGAGCCATTCTGCTCGTGTCTTGAACAGTTCATGGCCATGAGCACAGGACAAATCAAGACACACCCATGGCCTTAGGTCCGCATACAGGTGCTTCCTTTGCTGTTGTTAGTACAAACGTAGTGACAATTTAGGGGTCATTGAAGAAATAAACTTACTTCCAGGCTGAGTTATTAGTGATGCGAAGACGGCGTCCACAAGCAAGACAATCAAAGGCTCGGCCCTCCTTCGCTGCCTTCGGTAAAGGTGGAATGCGGACAGAGCGGCCACTACCGCGATATGTCATGATCGGCGCCACTGTTCCTGCATAGGTACTGGCCGTCTGGAGCGATGTTCCGATTCCGGAATCTTGAAATGATTGCGGATATTTGGCTGTCGCAGCGGCTGGGTAATTGCCCATGGTTATTTCGTCGCCTCTTAAGCCGGTCTCTCGCATTCTTCTGCATTGTTCCAAAGGCTGCAAGTTAGCTGCGGCCAAGCGATCGGCTAAGTCGTGGCTGGCATTGGGAAATCGGCCGCTGAAGAAGGAAAAGAAAGGATTGGGAGACTTTGAGTCAGCAGTGGTGGTAGGTTCGTCTTCTCTAAGCTGCCGTGTGGAATCATGAGGCGGCGCGCGAATGAGCGAATCCAATTCGACCAAATACTTAGAATCAACGTCTAGTTGATCAGCAATGTCGTCCAACTCATTTGAAACAGATATCGTCGACTCGTCGCTATCGCTCTCGTAGTTTTGTGCGTCCCCGTAGTCTTCGCAAACTGCGGTGGGGGCTTCTTGTATCCAGCGGTCCAGTTCATCCGTGTCGATGAGCTTGCCTAGACGAAGCGTGGGCACCAATCCTTGATAAGACGATTAGCAACCGAAGGAACATCATAAAATGGTGATGTGTTCCTGCTTCGTACGGTGGCTAAGGGTTTTGGAGAAGGCTACCAATAACTGCAACACTTCTCGACGGAGAAGTCGCGACTCGCTCATGACGCGATCGAGGTCACCTTCGACGGCGCCGTGCGCATCTGACCAGAGAATGATTCTGCTTCGACTGCGATCCAGAAGTCTTGCCACATCCGGAGCAGAAGTTACAGGGCTGTCTCTGGCGGCGTCGCAGGCAAGAATCAGGTTGAAAATCGAGATACAAACATGGCAAAGACCGCTGAGCACGCTTTGATCACGAGGTTCGGGCTCCTCTACACGCCAATATGCGATCCGGTAAGCCTGCTCTGCGGCTTTTGTTGTTTCTGCCATCTTTGACTTATTTTGGCTGGGGATTTGGAGAATGCTCGCGGAGAGGTTGACTTGGTGAGCGAGCTGGTGTCTAAGTTCGAGGAAGGTCTAGAAAACGACGAGAAGACGACATTCCCGCGTCAATATGTTGTGCTCGCGCTTGAATCTCCGGTGAACTTTTCGCAACTCGTCAGAGTAGCTACGGAACGCATTGAATTTGGAACGCAGGGCGGCTCCTGATTTGAATGCCAACGAGACAAGAAGGACGACGCCGAGTACGCCGAGAACAAGCTCGGCCATTGCGGATGGAGTGAGGTATAGAGGAGTCTTGTCCAGTCTTGGTCTCTTCGATCCAATGATACCTGGGGTAGGAGCAACGACTGGGCGATGGCGATGACTCGGGAGCAGAATGCAGAATGTGAGTCGTGAATGTTGGCGAGGACAGGAAAGAAGTTGGGCACCTGAGTCGGCCGAGGGTGAGTGCGCCTTCTCCCGGTCGCTCCTACCTGCACACCGGTTTCATGCATGCGCACCTGCACAGCCAACAAACTACAGCCACAGGCTCACAGGCACACAGCCCAGTTGCCTTGTAGGCGTAACCAGCCTAATTGAAGTCAGCCTCCTTTTGTGTTGCATCGTGGAGCCTGCTTCTTAGCATTGGGTCTCTGCCGGTACTCTGGACACCCTTCGACTAGCAGTCGACGACAGCGCCGCTAACGCCATGGAAATGGACCTTGGCCATCACCCCTGGTCGAACCCAAAGGGTGGGTGTGACCTAAAAAGCACCCTCGGCGAGTACTACCCCAAGCGTGTTGAAGCGATCAACGATGTCAACGAGTCTTTGGCTGAATTGGACCGCCAACTACAATGTTTCAATGCACTTACAAATGAGAGGAAAGAAGTACGACCCAGTCCAGCCTAACACCTGCCTGTCTAAGTGGCTTTGGCTAATAATCTAAACTGACAAGAACGAGGGACTGAGTGATACGATGCGTCGATTAAGAAAGAAAATTCTGCTTTCCTTCTCTATGGAGAAATTCGACAACACCTATAAAGAGCTGATGGAATCCAACCAGTCTCTCACCACTCTTCGCGAACAACTGTACCAACTTCAACAACCCCTAAATATTCCGAACTACGATCACCAGCGTCGGATCTATGGCGGTTGGGGGGCATTGTGCAAAGTTCGACGGGTTTCAAAGGCCTTGCACTACGGCTTGCAAGAAGCTTGGAGTTGCGTAGAACCCACCCATGCAACTCATTCTATCAAGCTTTTCCTTGAGACCGAGAAGATGGAGCGGTCCAATAACGCTCTACAGCTGAAGATCGCTATCACAGCCGGCGATATTCTGACAAATGGCATGTCAGGTGTCACCCATCTGGCTGTCCAATCTCAAGACCTTCAGTGGGGCGACCAACATGTTGGTAAACCCCTCCCATCTCCGCCGTCCGGAGGTAATGGAAACAATACGCCTCGTAAGCGCCAGAAGGAAGTGAATTTTGCGAGCAGGACGCAAGGAGCATCTTCCATAGAGATGGGACCGTTCTTAGGAGCTGGGACCTCGACTCTTGTCTCGCGCAACTTGAAGACATCCAATGATACCTGTCTCGACCTGAGCAGGACAACGGGACCATGAACGCATCAAGTGCTCATTGTTTAGGCTACTGTGATGTGGAGTCTGACCAATACCTCCGCTGCAGTTTATATCCCGTGGTTTGTTCTAAGGAACGCACTTGGAAGACGGCCACTTCATGCCGTCTGAGTTCGATTTTCAGCGAGTTTGAGGAAGAGTCCGTTTCGTTTCTGGATCGCCTCAAGGTTGCGCGATCTATAGCGATTGCGGCTCTGACTCACCACTCTACGCCATGGCTGAAAAAGCTCTGGCGTCTGAACGACCTGTCCTTTCTCACAAAGAATGACGAAATCTCATCTGCTCTTAGCACATTGCATCTCGAGGCCAGTTTGGAGGAGCAAGGCGATTACATGCAAGGCGTGATGACCCCGAACAGCATAGGTTTTTCACAAGCAACAGAGGACGAGCTACTCGGGGCAGGTATTAACAACACGCCTCTCTGGAGCCTCGGTGTTGCCCTCATTGGGATTGATAAGTGGGCAGATCTCGATCCGAGCGACGTACTATCCGTGCGAAAGGCTGCTAGGAACTCTAGTTTCAGCGAAAAGTATCGTGACATAGTCTAACGATGTCTAGGGTGCAGTTTCGGCTACAGTTATGATTTAAAGGATCCGAAATAGCAGAGAGCCGCCTATATGAGAGTCGTGGGTTCTCTAGAGGACATGATTGCAGGTCTGGAAATGAAGGACGATGGTAACAGTTAGGCTGAATTTTTGTATGTTTCTCACTAGGTACCGAACATGCGGAACGCGGCCAGCGAGAGGTTCTGTTGTCTAGATGCAAGGCAAGGTTCGCAAAAGTGCCAAGTCTTTCAACTCTAACCACTAAGCAGATTCTTCATTCCTCAGCCCTGGTTATCAACAACAGGCTCTTTTGATCTCTATGAAGTAATGACACACAGGAAGCACAGACAAGAAAGATAAAACATTGCTCCAAAGCTGATAGGTGTTGGAAGTTCTTGGGTGCAGATAAACACCTGGAATGTACTTAGTAGAGAGCGATCACAAGAAAGATATTTGATATTCACCAACGACTCGCGACCAGAGACCAACAGTCGGACCTCGACAAGCATGGTATTTGCCCTATTCTTTCCTTTAAATGACTTCTCAAAAAACGCCAGCCAAGAGCCGCTTCGGCCCAGCAACATCTTACAATACCCATTCCCTCCTCCTCGTCGAGCTTAGTTCACCACTCGCAAAACCTTATCCAGCCTATCAGGACAGCCCTCATTAGAATCTATACTTGCCCTGCTTCTTCTTCTCGCTCAGCTCCGCCTCCGTCTTCTGCCGCTTGCGGCTCTCCTGGGCGATCATCTCGCTCAGGTCGTCGTCGTACGCCCACTTCGCGCCGATGCCGTCTTCCTTCTTGCCCTCCTCGAACTTGCGCCGCAGGTCATCCTTGCTGATGCCGTCGTTGTTGTGCAGCGCGTCCACGTCGAGCGCGACGTCAATGTCACCGGGCTTCTTGCGCTTGCGGGAGTCGTCCTCGGCGCCCAGAACCGGTATGCCCGGTGCCTGCTTGAGGTCGTAGACACGGTCGGTGCCGAAGAAACCCTCGGCTCGAACTTGTCGCTCGGGGAGGATGGTGTAGGCAGAGCGGGGCGCGCTCGACTCTTCCGTGTCGTGGCCGCGACGTTCCTTGCGCAGATCCATCTCGCCTCCAATATTCGTCTCGACGCCTGTGCCGTAATCAGGCTGTACTGTGCTGGCATAGCCGCCAGGTGTCTCAAGACCACTGGGAGTCTCCAGTCCTTCGGGAGCGTCCTCATCGTCCTCCTCCTCGGACTCCTCTTCCGACTCTTCTTCCGACTCCTCTTCCTCTCTGGGTTGCAGCTCTCCCCATAGGCTACGCTCAACATTCTCTCCGGTCAAGGCCGGAGCCTGGGCGGCAGCCTGGTTTGGCGCGCCGTTCTGGGCAGTGAGACCAAAGACATCACCGCCATATAGGGGACGGTTGAACTCGTCGACGGGTGGCTTGCCCCAGCCACCAGGGTGGAAGCCCCATGATCCACCTTGAGGTGGAGGAGCATTCAGACCAGGGATCTTCATTGTGGGATAAGAAGGAGGAGGGCCGAACCGTTGCTGGTTGATCAGCCATGGTGGTGGTGCTCCAGGAGGCACTCCGAGGGCTTCCTTAGTTCCTTCAGTGAGATCGCCAGGTCGGAAATGCTGGTAATCCACTTCACTCTCCTTGCCCTCGTAGTAGACCTCGCCAAAGCGAGTCAGTTCAGGCTTCGTCTGGAATCGGAAGAAGGCGTCGTATAGTCTCTGGTAGTCGATGTCCAGCTTTCCCATCTTGGGCGCGACTCGTTCACGCTGCTTCTGCTTCAGCGATTGCTCTGCCTGCTTTTCAAGAACCGCATCTCGCATCTCGGTGATTCCGGTCTCGGCGATGAACTTGGGGAGGCGGAACGGAGGCTTCTCGATACCTCTCTTGGATGAGAGGTACTCCCTCTTCAATGCCCAATGAGTTGGCACGGGCACGACGTTTCGCTGGGCCTTGATTTGGACGAGCAAGCGGGGATCCGACGCAGAGATATCCTGCCATTCCACGACCTCGGGAATCTTGACGAGAGCCTTGAGCTCGGCAATCGAGAGCTTGTTGAGCGCCTTTCTCTTCTTCTTGGATAGTCTTGGTGGACCGTTCTCGTCGGCCTCGTCTGGAATGTCGTCATCGTCGCCGAAGAACACGGTTCCTTGGTTTCCAGCATTTGCCTCCTTGGCAACCTCGTCCTCTTGAAGCGATACGCCAAACTTGGAGAAGATGTCCTTGTACGCGGCGAACGCTGGGTGTTCGTCCAGGTCGTCATCGGCGACAGGTCCATCGGCAGGCGCGGCGCTATCCGAGTCATCCTTCTTCTTTACTTCGAGATCAGACGCGGGCTCTGCGGCAGCTTCGGTGTCATCGGGCTTGTCGTCGACGGTGGCTTCCTCGGTCTTCGCTGCGACAACCTGTGGCGCGTGAGCATGCGTGGGTACAGCGAGGCGATCAACGGCGGAGGGGGAGTTCGTGCGCACATCTACTTGAGCCTTCTTCTGCTCCTTCTTCTTCGCCCTGCGCATCTGGTTCTTGGTCATTTTTGGGGCCGCCATGGCGAGTTCGGGGTTGGCGACGGGCTCGTCGCGACCAGGAAGTGTTTGGGAGACGCGGCCGGGTTGGAGACCTGGGTCAGAAGCTGGAAGAAGGCGTAGAAACCCGCGAGCGCAACGATGTATTGCTTTGGGTCTCTTCCCATTCCCACAGCAAGGCGAAAGGGGAAGCGATTTTCCAAGGTCTGGTTTGGCGAAGGGAGCGTGATGGACGAAGGCGTGAGAAAGTTAGGATGGGCAGCGCAAGCTGGTTTAGTGAGGTGGAGTCTTTCGCGCAGTGACAGAACGGAGCAAGCCTCCTGGCGACCCAAAAAAAAAAGAAGGGCTACCTGCGCTTAGCCGCGCTTATTGCTTGGGTGTGTTATCAGCTTATCGGGCGCTCAGCCGTGTAACCCGGGGGCGGCACTCGGGCCAAGTGCGGCAAAAAGGAAGCCCAAAGGGGAAAGTGGGAAAATGGGCCGACTAGCAGAGGCGCCACGTAACGAGCGGCGGCGACGGTACCTCGTACTTCGTACGTACTCTTGCTACTAGATTGGCGCCCCTGTGATAATTATAGCGCCGAGAATGCGACGACGGGGGGGGCGCATCGGCTTGTAGACTAGCAGTATAGTAACGAGGCCGTTCCCGATCCTTCGTCTCGTTTTACATGTCGAGTTCCATTTCAATCTCTTGGTGTGCTATGTGCTGCATCTGAAGAGTCTCGACCTGCCATCCTACGTCCCACAGCAGCAGACCCGACCAAAGCCAAACCAAAACGTCATCTGCTGGCTGTCAGCGCGTCGTCATCTCCCTCCCGCAACCACACTTACGACCAGCCTCTCGACCTCCCACTTCGACATCCCAACATCTCGTGTGTCTCGGCTTAGGCCGCTTCCAGGGTATCGATAAGCAATGCGCACGCAGATCCATCGCCTGTGATTCCCATCGCCCTCCTCCGACCCTCTTGTCACTCGTTTGCATCGTCGTCCTCATCCCGCGCCTTTCGCTTCCTGGGGCCACGTTCTCTTCCGCCGTCGCCGTCGCTGTCGCACGCTGTGACGCAGGTCGCCGCCAGCCTCCTCCTCCACGACTCCCTCCGCGTCCCGTCCCTCGCTCCACCGCCCACTCGCCGCCATGGAAAAGTTCCCCGACCTCATAGACCCGCCGATGGACGATCTCTCGCGATCTCCGAGCCCGCTCAAACCCCCCCCGAGCTTCGCTAACGCCCGCCCGCCCCGAACCTCCGATCGCTGGCTCCCCGTGGGCAGGCAAGACCCCAACCAGTCCCGAGGCTTGGGATGGTCAGCCGCTGGCCGGGGTCACGCCAGACAGAAGAGTCTTGGCGATGCCTTTCGCAATATCAGAGCCCGCAATGGCAGTGTCAGCCAGAATGCCCAGGAGATTGCTGAAGCTCTCAGGGCGCCAGTGTCGCCCAAACTCATTGTACGCCGTCCCGAACTATCCTCATATCTCTGGCATCTGCGATCTAGCATTTGGCCTGGGCCCAGATACAAGCGCTATACTGACGTTACGCCAAACAGATCCTGTGCCTGCTGTGGTACACCTCCTCGGCTCTCACGAACACCTCCTCCAAGTCCATCTTGAACGCCTTTGATAAGCCCGCCACCCTGACTCTCGTCCAATTCGCCTTCGTCTCTTCGTTGTGCATCTCCGTCGCCAAGCTCGCCAGCGCCTTCCCCGTCCTGCGCACCAAGATATCGGCCCTCCAGTATCCAATCCGAAAGCCAACCCGAGATGTCATCATGACTACCCTGCCTCTCGCCGTCTTCCAGATCGGCGGCCATCTGCTGAGCTCTGCCGCCACGTCCAAGATCCCCGTCTCTCTCGTCCACACCATCAAGGGCCTGTCGCCGCTCTTCACAGTTGTCGCATACAGGATTGTCTATGATATCAAGTACCCGACAGCGACCTACCTCTCCCTCATTCCCCTGACTCTGGGCGTCATGCTAGCCTGCTCGGGAAAGACGACCTATGGTGGTGAGCTGCTCGGTGTCATTCAAGCACTCTTCGCCGCCATCATCTTTGTCACCCAGAACATCTTCTCCAAGAAACTATTCAACGAAGCTGCAAAGGCTGAGGCTGAGGCCCCGGGCGTCCCGTCTAAGAAGCTGGACAAGCTCAACCTGCTTTGCTACTCGTCCGGCATGGCGTTCATTCTCACCATGCCTATCTGGTTCTGGAGCGAAGGTTTGGGCCTCCTTAAAAACATATACGAAGAAGGCTCAATCGACTTGGTCAACGCTCCCAACTCGATGGATCACGGCCGGTTATCTATCGAGTTTGCGTTCAACGGCATCTCTCACTTTGCCCAGAACATCCTCGCCTTTGTACTCCTCTCGATGGTCTCTCCCGTCACATACTCGGTCGCCAGTCTGATCAAGCGTGTCTTCGTCATCATCCTGGCCATCATCTGGTTCAGGAGCCCGACAACGCCCATGCAGGCTGTGGGAATCGCCCTCACCTTCCTGGGACTCTACCTCTACGACCGGACCAGCGAGAGCAACAAGGCCGACCGCAAGGCCCAGATGATGGCGCAGAGCAAAAGCCCTCTGCTGCCCCTCACCACAAACGGCATCAGTACGTCCAACTTTGTCTCGTCGCCCCGGGGCACCGAGCTCAGCGCCCACCCGTATAACGAAGGGTATCGCGCTCGCGGCGCCTCCGTGGACAAGAAGACGGACGAGAACGGCCGACGCACTCCGTCCGGTTCCAACGCGGTCTGGCTCCCTCCAGGCACGCGAGCCGAAGACACTTGGCGCACCAGTGAACGGATCCCCAACTTCTCATGAATGCGTGCGTTCCCCGGTTGGAGGCGCGCTGCACGACGGGTGGCTTGTTTTCTATTCACTTTTCACGTGTCGATCTTTCTGCTTTTACTACTGGAGCTGGGATCTTTACACCCTGGTTTGGAAGGGACGATTATCCAAACATGTAGACTATGGACCTTGTTTTTATGGCATATCATTGACGACTAGGCGTTGTTTTTTTTAGAAAAAGAAAATGACTGCCCCTTTCCAAGTGCCGGTGGGGGACTGTTCGATAACATGTATCATTACGCGGATACGGACGGGCTTAAACTTGGCTTGAGATAGATGAGACACGAGGGTTATTCACACCACCGATTACATGATTGGCATGTGCGACTCCCATATCTCCGTGTTGCGTGATGCCAATGTCCTGCTAATTTGTGTCGTGCGTCAGCCGGGGTCTGGTCGACGGCCTCGTCAGACTCATCAATCTATCAACCATTCTTCCACCTCGACCCCTATACTCCGTCCAATCCCGCGTATCACCTCCCAGCCGACATTGATCCTCCACTTACCACCGCGGTCCATGACGTCGCCGGCGCCGCCAACGCGGGTGAGCAAGCGCAGGCTGGCCAGGGTCGCGACGGCCATGCCGACGTCGCAGTCCAGGCCGGCGGCTCCCACGGCGCTGCTCTCGGCCCACTCGGAGCGCACGGCCGCGAAGATGGCCATCATGCGCTCCAGGACGAAGGCGTGGGCGCCGAGTAGCTTGCGCGCGATCTTGCGGTGCTTGGTGCGCGTGGCGTTGCGCGATGCGAAGCCGCCGCGCCGCCGCTTGCGTCCGTGGTGGTATGTCGAGAAGAGCGTGAGGTCGTGGCGTGTGGCGTTGTGGGAGGCCAGGTAGGCGGCGAGGAGGAGGAGGCGCGCGGTCGTGGGGAGGAGGTTTGTGAGGTCTGTCGTAGGAACGGAGGATTTGGCGATGGCGGTGTCGGTTTCGCCTGGGCGGACGGACACGATGCTGGGGTTCAGCACCGACTCGTCCTGGAAGTGCACGCGGGCCGCGATCAGGAGCTTGGAGAACTCCTTGGGGGTATGCGTGCCGGCTACGACGGGCGCCGTGAACCGCGGCCAGAGGGCGTGGCAGCTGTGGCGGAACGAGGGCAACGTACGGGAGGCGGATTTCGTAAGGGAGTCGTGGACGGCGGCGCAGAACCGGGTCCAGAGGTCGGTGGTTTCTTGCTGTGTGGCCCCTGTGATGGCGTCGGGCGGGGTGAGGGAGAGGATCCGCACGAAGTCGGCTTTGGCATAGGGAGGGAACTGGAGGGCGGCGGAGGACGGGGAGCGCAGGAAGCCGGCGGGAGGGGATGTGACGACGAAGACGCAGGTAAGACATGGGATCTAGACGGGGCGGTAGCATCAGTAACGTAACCGGGAGCATTAGAAGGCATCACGAAGTGTGTGTCCCAAGAGCAGCCTCACCATTTCAGACAGCCGCGCCAGGGCAGGGAGCAGCGTCGGCGGCGCATCCCGCTGACGATCCACAGCATCCAGCACCAGCACGAAGCGCCATCGCGGATCCCGCGTGGGATACTGCAGCATCTTGACGAGCTCAACGGCCAGCTGGGCCAGCGACTCGCAGCGGCGCGGCACGTCCTCCCACTGCAGCGCATCGGCCACGGCGCCGACGATGCGCTCGAACAGGTGCCGCCCGGTGATGCACTGCACTGAGTTGACCACGGCGGCCGCCAGCGATGCGTGCGTCTTCAGCTGCTCGAGGACCTGCTCGACGATGGCCGATTTGCCCGTCGCCGCGGTGCCGTGGACGACGAGGTTGCGGCATACTGCGGCGTCTGGGTGGAGGAGCGTGGCGAGAGACCGGATCTGGCGCTCGCGGCAGGGAAACGTCTGCAGCAGCGGCGTGAGAATGGTCTCGTCGGGGAGGTTGAAGAGGGATGCCATGGTGATGCCGCAATTGGACGTCTTGGACGTCGTCGTCGAGTCGCTGGAGACGCGTTTGGCGCGTCTCGAACGTACCTACGTCACTCGGCGAAATATCGGCCGTGCCAACAACCACGAGATGATGCGTCAGACACTGTGCTTCCTCAAGCAGACATGAGCAATAGTTAGTTATTAGTCTAATTCAGTTGTCGTTGGATAATTGTCTTTTTTCAATTCGTCACAACACTTCTCGAGTATTGCTCTATATATCTGCCTCCAGCGCCTCATAACGCGCCGTTCCATGACCCTGCCTGTACCAGAAATGCACCCTGTTTCCAAATCATGCCTTCAGGCTTCACCGTAACACCAATCCTATGCTCATCAAAACAGAACGCTCATGCCATACCTCGCCGGGCGCAATGGGCCCCCAAACACCTTCTTATACCAGTCGTTCCATTGTATTGTGCGTTCATACAAATCCTCCACCAGTTCCTCCAAGTCCCACACTGGTTCATCCAACCCCTGGCCGGACTGGGTTGACGAAACCCCCTGGATGGTCATCTTGTTCCCGGCGACGATCCAATTTTTGCGTACGTCGCTTATGATGTTGTTTGTGAAACTTTTGATGTGCGTGTCGACTTGTGTTAAATCGACAGTGGGTCGCCGTAGTCCCGACAAAAGAAGGCTTGGGTTCAGAGAGTAATCCGCAACGTCGAGGACATTGCCGATGTAAGTCTCGGCTGTCTCGATACCGGCGCTTGCGTATTTGAGAACCTGGCATGTTTGCTCCCAGATCATAGACGACGTTTGTGACCCAGAGAGCACATTCAGAAACGGCCACAGCTCATTGATCATCGACAACACCTGCCTAAGCAAATGCATTTGCTCCCCTGTCAGGGGCCCGTCGTTCTGACCAAGTTGATCCAACCCATTCACAAAGGCCTTAACTGTGACAAGCACATGTGGCAAGTCACTTTCCGTCAGTTCATGCGGGACAACATGGTGATTCAACAGCACTTGCAGCGCTTCCCCATAAACGTCGCCCAGCGGGAATGCGGAGCTTTCGAGAAATGATGCACGGATGATGGCTGGGAGCATCTTGCCGAAAATAAAGGCCAAGATTCCCGGGTTCTTCATGCCCTTGTGAAGGAACTTGACCTCGTCCCTCAGCTTATCTTTACTGAGCGATAGTTTGAAGCTGTTGAACAGGAAGAAGAACAGTTGGTGGGCAACCCTGGGGTCGCCGTCGCTCAGCCGAAGTCCGTAAGAGAGCATGGCAGCTACTTGAAGCTGCGGGTCCTGGACCGAGGGCGAATATTCCTTGTTGATTTGGTAGAAGAAAGCGTCAACTTTGCAGATCTCCGAGCCATGCGCTTTGATGAGAGCGATGATGTCTCGAATAAAGGCAACAAAGCTAGGATGCTCCGGCACATCTTCTTGGGCCACAGTTCGCAGATCACGTTTGATCTGCTGCATCACCGCCTTCAACGTCTTTGAATGCTCTGACAGTATATCCTTTTTACGAGACGGTCCAGCAGCTCCAAGACATCTTCTCATCCAGGATATAGCGAATTCAAACATGTCCCGGTTTGAGTTGTAGTTCAGGTTGGTTGCGAGTGCAATGGCTGCTTCAGGAACGAACTCTTTCCCTTGTCGTTGTAACTCTTGGGCAAGGTGATTCTCGTGTGCCAGGTACTTTCGTGGTTTGACTAACGCCAATGTCCATACTTCTGAAAGTGTGAACCCAGCGTCATTGAAATCCTCAAAGCCATGTTTGAACAGAGTCGCAATGAACAAGACCAAAACCTTACGTTGGTCAAGACTGAGCTTAACGGGAACATCTTCAAAGAGTCCGTACTTTCCAAACTTAAACATGTCGCAAAGTCGCAAGACACCGCCATTGATGAACCTGACGCTGAGTCTTGCTGAAAGGGTAACTGCCAGTTCAGTACACTGTAGCTTTGCAATCGCCGACATCGCACCAAGCTTTTTATCCCCAGGGGCAGAGATTACACATCTCGCCATTGAGAAGAAGCTACTGGACAGGTCATGATCAACTACCAACAGTGCATCATCGGCTTGCGCTGAGTTGAGGAGCTGGCTCTCACTCTGCTGGCTTTCCTCGCTTTCCTTGAAGTCGTCTACTCGAGACAAGAAAACTTCAAGGGTGGCTAAGGATGCTTGCAGAACAGACCAATTGAGCTCTGGAGGGCACACAGAAAAGTGTTTGAACACATACTGTAACTGGAGAGTGTTCAAGGCGAATGTGGCGGCTTCCAAATCCCCCGCATGCCTCATAACATCCAGAGAAGCAGTCGTGGAAAAGAGAACAACGTCCTGAATAGCAGCCCTATTCAGGGCTACCATAGCATCAACCATCTCGGGACTGATAGTGTTGCTGGCATCTTTAGATAGCAACAGGAATTGTTGGTGCATATCTGAGGCCACAGAACCAAACTGGTGCATGATGGATTTGAAGAAACTGTTCCTCCATTGAGCAAATGGCTTGAATGAGGTTGTTGCTTCCCCAGATGCAATGATGAAATTGGCAAGTTGCTTCCAAGCACGCAGATTGATCAAGCACGCCTCCTTGTGTGAGCTCGCCGGAACGACAAGGCGCTCAATCAGATGAGCCCCAGGTCGCAGTTCGGTTGGAGAAGCCCAGAACAAAGTGCAAAGAAGATCATGGTGATTCCTCAATGCCGCCAAATCTCGTTCATGAATAATTTGTTCTTTGAGGTGCTGCCGATTGTGATTTGGCATGGTGCGGGCAATCAGATTGCGAATGTCGTTCAGTGAGTCAACTTCACTTAGCTTTTTGATACTCAAAGCCACAAGCTTGAGGAAAATGTGGAAGCATCTGTCTTCCTTCTCAACAGCCAGCGATGGATTTCCACCGAGCTCCTCCAAGAACCTTGGTGATTTGAAAACCTCTTCATTGCGGAGGTGGGCGAGGTTCTGAGAGCCAAAGAAGTCAAAGATGACACCAACCACTGCCACACATTTACGCCAGCCCCATTGCTGAACAAGGTAATGGCATCGTCCGACCAACGCGCGACAGTAGTTGTTGAAGGTTGGAGACTGGCGCACGTTTTCCTTGTAGAGTTGAAAGACCTTCTTCAGCAATTTCTGAGGCAATGCCCAACCGTCAACAGAGGAATCATGTCTACTACCTGCGACAACCATTCCCTTCTCGTTGAACTCGGTGAGTGGAAGCAGGGTAAACATGTTCTTCCATAGTTTTTCGTGGTCTTGCGCATCCAGACTTGTCACAAGCTTGGGGGTAGCCATCACGGAGTATGTAACATCCCAGAAAGACGTCCGCGGGATGCGAGCTTGCTCCAAAACTTTCATCACAGCGACCCATGAGTGAAGAATCGGCGTGTCGGCTCTAAGTCCTCTCTCTCGGAATTGTCTTTCGTGAAGCAAGTGCTTGCATATTTCCATCACCTGATCCAGTCCGATTGTAAGGAGAGAGGAAACAGTTGTCTTTGCCAGGTCTTTCACAAGATCCTCAATTTGAAATTGCTCGCCCACTAAGGAGGCGTCGTTTTGGCAGACTTTCAGGACCGCAAAGGCAGTGATGAGCAAGTGGTCATACACGCTGGCAATCAGGCTGCAGCGAGATTCTGTGCTAGAGCTGCTCTGGCCCAAGAGGGTATTGACTCGTCCATCAAAGCCTCGGAACACTTCGAGCACTCTGCATACGAATGACTTGGCACTTGTTGGTTCGACGAGGCTCAGTGAATCCAACGCAAACTTCGTGATAAAGGCTGCAGCGTTGAGGGCAGGCGAGGGGGCCGACAAAGTGTCAACCACTGGGACACATTCAAGCTGCTCGGCAATAAAATCGAGAACGACTCCCATTTCTGACGACACCTGGGCATCCCATGGACCCCATCGGAGAGTCTGCCCATCGAGATTGAATGCCGAGCGCGGTCGAAGGTCCAGAATCTTCTGATAGTAGGCGTTGTGAAAAACGTTCTCGAGGGCACCACTGCCAATTAATGTTGATTCGTGGAAGTAGACATGAGGCCCAAGTGGGAAAGCCTCGAAGTGATGGGTGTACTGCGTCCCATATTGCCCGAGCCCCTGAAGCTTTCCACTCTCTGCTCCTCCTTGGACAGGTTCGGGGACAGGAGTAGTTGTGATGGGGATGGGGTCATTCGCTCGACTGTATTGTGGGGCTTCGACGTCAACTTGCTGAGGTTTGGTCTTCTTCCGGTATCGAGACTTCGGTTGCTCGACTCCCTGCGGCTTCACAATACGCAGAGGCACAGGGTTGTCCTCTGGTGGGGGGCTAGCTGGATATCCAGCCTCAGTTCCAGTCTCATTGAAAGCCAAAAGACTCGAGTTCGAGAAGTCCTCGCGTTGTTTGCGATAGAGACGGTCAAGGCGTCGTTTTGTCGCGTTGAAGCGGAATTTGCCTGTTTGGTCTGTCTCATCCATCTCTAACTGGGCCGGCCGTGCAACGCCTGAACCAGATCGACTGAGTTTCCCGCTCGCTCGCCGACGTTGCTTTGCCGAGGATACTTCAGAGGCATGGTCGGACCGGAAGCTGATGGTTCCTCCATTGGTAGTGTGTTTAACCAGTCGGCGGGTCGTTGCAGAGGTGGGTGGCCGACGCTGTTGGCCTGTTGGGATGTTCGGAGATGTTTCGCTCAATGGTGTCTTCGGTTGCCTTGGCTTTGCCTTCTTTTGCTTTCTAGCGGCAGAGACAGACTGCCGCTGTGGAATAGACCCGCCTCTCCAGTTGCTGAGAACAGATAGAGCGTCAACATGGTCTTCGCGAGTACCAAGACTGATCACCTTCTTGCCAGGGCTAGACCTTCCCATATCTTGGCGTCGATTGGCAGCTCGAGCAGCAATCTTGAGAAAACGAGGAGCATTTGGTTCAATTACATCCAGAATACTGAGAGGTGGGGGCGCCACCAGTCTACTAGTATGTTGTGATCGGCGTCCCTTTCCGCTTTTTGTCTTTCGCTTTGAAGCAGGTTTTCGGTAATTCTTCTTTACCAGCTCCATTGCTGATGAAGGCAGAGCTTGAGACCCATTGAACATGCTAGTGATTCTGGGTTGGCGAGGAGGCTTTGCAGAAATTGGTTTTCGATGGTTACCACGAAATGACTCTGACAACTTCATTTGGCGTTTCTTTGATGGTAACATATGATCAATCCGATCATCTTCAACCACCGAAGCCCCATCGTCTGACCATGCTCCTTCAGGAAATGACGAATCCGGCATCATCGTGTCTGGGTCTTCCTGGAGCACAAGCCTAGTCTGATTGTGAAAGACATCGTCTGTGGTTCTCTGCCGCGGGGCAGGTGCATCGTCATCGGAGTCCTCGAAGAAGAGCTGGGTTGATGTATGATCTCGGGGCGCGACAAGTCGTCTCTGTGCGACGCCACGTCTCTGCTCTCGTTCTTGGGACCGGTCAGCCAGTCGTTTGTGAGCATCTTTCTGGTTCTTCGCTCGGCCAGCTTGCTGATCCAGCCGAAGCCACGATGCTGGGAGCACACCCCTGATACGACGGCTGACTGTATGCACCATTTCTGAACCACTCCCGGACTCTGGTTCAGATGCGGAACCTCCATCTTCTGACGCCGAGGCTGGGTCTTGCCGAGCAAGTTCATCTTCAGAGTCACTATCGATAAACAGCGGCCGTGGTACGAAAGGTGTCGTTGACTGGTGAGTGGGTCGATCTCCTGGTGGTCGTTGTGGTGGTGTTGGGGATAGCGAACGTTGCGACTGAGGCTCTATAATCTCAATCACAGGTCGTTCCGGGCTTCTTCTCGAGTTACGTTGCGCGGCGGGAGAGTCGGAGGGTCCCGCTACTAGCCTGAAAATAGATGCGGGCTCAAGAGGGTCGCTGTCAACAATGTCGTGTCTCTTTCGTTTCCGCATCGACGAGTGGGGAGTGGAACTCTTTCGCTTAGCAACTTTCTGAGGAAGTGGCCGTGGGCGTTGCTTGAGAAGATCTGCCAGTGCGGGAAGATCTTCCCCGGCCATACTCGTCCCGTCTGTATCACCCGTTGAGCTGGCTTGACTGCTTGGTCCAGCACGACCCATCATAGGTGAGGTCTTCAGAGGTGAGGGCGAGAGTGAGAGGACTCCAAGGCTATCGACGCCGTCCAAGAACTCTTCCAGGCCGTTGAGTTGGCTTTCATCAGAAAGCTCCGGTTGTACCACCTCTTGGCTGTCGTCTTCGAAGTCCTTATCTTGAGACGCCTGTTGTCGCCGTCGCCTCTCAGCCTCCAGGGCCATCCTCAAGGGGCGAACTCCGTTTTCCCTGAGCAAGCTGCTATACTGCGCATTCTCGAGAAGGTAGGGGTGTTCTTGGATGGGTTTCCGAGGACGGAGTGATCGCTCGAAGCGGACGGCGACTTGCCTGTCTGCGGCCTGACCAAGCTCTTGGCTTTGCAGGAGAACCGGGTCGGATTCATCAGGCAAAGAGAGCAACGGCACATCCCTTGCATCGGCACGGAGGTTTTGTGGTGGTGACGACAGCTCAACATAGCTCGTAGATATTTCGTCCTGGCCAACCGGTTGTTGGTGGTTCCTATTCAGCACCTGAGAGTCGAAGTCCAATGTGGCGTTCCGAGGAACGGAGACGAAATCGACGGGGGGTAGGTCAAGATTGTTTCGAGCCGGGAACGAGGGCGATGAAGGTAGTGAGGACAATGGCGAAGATAGAGGTGAGGATTCGAGTGCAAGGGTTTCCACTGGTCGTGATGTCGTCGTCGGCCGTCGAGTGGTCACATCCCTCGGGAGGATGGGAGGGTCGTATTCTTGAGAGTCGGGGACGTCCCATATATCTTCTGCTGCCTTCTTCCCTCTTTCTTGTGTATTGTCATTCTCATGGTCGGGCTGGTACGCTGTCGTCGTCGTCGTCGTCGTCGTTGGTGCAAGGTCAGGCACAGCGGCCAACTCCTGGCTATCGAAAACATCGTCATCCTCCGAATCGGGGACTTCTCCCAGCTCCTGCCAGTTGACCATGGTCCACAGATATCATTATCTCATCGACCCATGGGCGTCGAGTCCAGGTCGGTTCAAAGAGAAAGTCGACGTTGAATGGGTGTTTGCTATGATTCGAAGGGTACGTTGAATGCCAAGGTAAAGTACTCGGGAAAGGGACCTCGTTAATTGGTACTGTAATCAGGTGTAGCGGGGAACGCGGTCGAGGAAGTAGGAGACGCGTTCCCGGTAGGTAGTGATGGCGCGCGCCACTGTAGCCGATGGACCGTGAGTTGTGGGGCTCGGCGTCGGGGGCAACGCGCCTGAAGCCGGCGGAATAATCCACTATTTCCAGGCCATAATCCACTACTACTCCGTATTAGGATGGATGGAACCCGACCGCACCCGTCCATGCTTCATTGATGAGAAGACGGATTGCCTCCCATTGCCACGATTTGATCACCAGTATCCCCCCTCCTTCCATCCAATCTAGACCCGGCCATCATGTCCGCTTTTGAGAGAGCTTTGCCTCTCGCTCTGACTGTCTTCTGTGGCGTCATCGGAGGTCAGTGAGCTCTCAGAATTCCTCTTTCTCACTCAAACATTGAGACTCATTCGTCTAAATAGGATACTACACCTTCCAGCCTGTCTTCGCTCCTGATGCGCTCCAAAAAGGCTCTATTTCAACAAGGTACTTATCCCCGATTGATATTGTAGCTAGTTGAAGCCAGCTGCTAAGAGTGTGTTCTCCTGCGAAGCGTCGAGACAAAACCAGAGCCTACGAAAAAAACTTGAACCAGCGTCAAAATAAAGCCAAAGTATGAGAACCATTCAAAAAAAATCGCAAGAAACCTGCGCATGCATTTTATAGACTACGGAGTTATCATGTTTCAAGTTTTTATAATTGACTTATCCCGAGTTCTGAAATAATGAAAGAGTTGTGGTCTAGCCAACAAGCACAGTCCAGTTTATGTGTTGAGCAGCGCGGAACAGGCATGTCTCCAACCATCTGTCTTAGCTGCGTCAAGGGGAGAGCATCGTGTCTATAAACCAAGCTTATTTCAAACACATCCCGAGAGAGTCGGTTTCCCGTATCATTTATTCGCCGTCGTTCCCTTCAGGCTAAGTACATAGAAATCGTCAGCCGAGCGCCGAAGGTCTCAACTATACAGAACGCATGAATAAGAGTGGTATATTTGCACGCATTACGCTACGTAGAAGTATTAATCGTACATCTCACAGCCAGTTATCGAAATCTACTGGAGTGTTTTCTTCAACACTACATGCCATGTATCTTACACGAGAGGAGCCTCCAGGCCCAAGAGGATGCAATCCCAATCAATGTCATCGAGGTCCATTCCCGAACCGAAATGATCCCAATCTGAGCCAATGTACAACGGCTCCGTGGAAGACATGGCTGGTGAAGGCCCCTGGTTAGTTACCGAGCTGGGTGTAAGTGGGAGCGCGTCACATTGGCCGTTTGCCACGCCTGAACCTGCATTTGTCTCTCTCGTCACGGGGAGAGGCACTTTGTTCTTCTTCATCACCTGTCTCAGAAGCTCTTGGAGTCGTGTTGCTGGAATAGACTGGCCGTGTGCACCATCCAGAATCCTCCACACCTGGACCATCTGCTCTCGGCTCTTGGCCTTTGCTTCTGGGTCGGTTCCGAGACACAGGTCCAGCAGCAGCGCTATACTTGCTAGAAAGACGCTGTGAAGCACCACCGTCAATCGAAGTCTGGTTGAGACGAAGGTGACGTTCTCTCTCTCCAGTTGGTATTCTGTTTCGAGGATGATTTGCGCAGTCTTGAGGCACACCTCCCGCGAGCGTGCGAATGCAGGCTCAACGGTACCGCGAGCGAAGAAAGGTATATGGATCTTGCAACGCTGGCCATGGACAAACAGATTGATGATATGTCGTTGGACTATGAGTCCAGGAGACCGTCTTCGATCCGTGGGTAAGAGATTCCGTAGTTCGCTAGCCGACATGGTGAAGAACGGCGGGATTTCCTGGATGAACTGTTCAATAGCCTCGTCTATTTCCAGGACGAGATTGTACCGCATCGTATCAGGGCTCGATGAGTAGAGACCCATCCGATCGCTAAATTTTCGACAGAGTTCTGCTAGACGCAAACGTTGAAGGAAGTAGGACATGCAAGTGGGCTCCTCGATCGGCAAGCCCACAAAGTCTTCTCCCTCGATGAGGTTCTCATCGTCAATATTGAGAGGCTTTCGCACAGCCATTTGATTGGGATTGATATAGTAGGTACCTTCGTGAGGACCAGGAAACCGAGCCATCATCCTGTGGTCTTGTCAGACTCTTGCGCTAAGAGGTGGTGTCCAGGAGAGAACTCACCAGTCTGTTGCCACGATATACCACCACACTCTCCGCCCAATCTCGTCTTCCAAAGCAGTCCGCCGAGGTATCTGACTGATCACAGTATTGTTTGGGTGATCAATGCGATGGAGTCCCAGTTCCCGACCCATCACAATCCCTTTGGAGATAATGGATCGAGCCCGAGCTGAGATGCCTTCGAGGTTGAAGATGACAAAGCTCATGAGCAGGAGCCCTTGAATGCATTCTACTGAAAAATGTCCGTTGCGTTGTGCATTGTCCAGAAGATCTAGTGCCGCCTTGAGCCAAAAGATTGCTTGCAAATTCGCCTCCTGAAAGTTCGCGAACAACCCGGTTTCTTCGTCTCGGGACGTCCACGAGTACGTGACGTCGGCACAAAGACCAAGGATAAATATTACCGGGCCCATAGGAATCTGCGTGCCATTTTGCAAGCTATCATAGACATGGTCCACGAGCGCGCGTAAAGACGGGGCATGGACGATGTGGTGGATGTAAGTGGTGTAGGTTAGGTACTTCTCGACAAGGATTTTGGTCTCGTCTCGCTGCGGTAACCAGATGCATTTCGTTGGTTCAAAGGACAGAGAGGAGGATGGAACGGCTGGGTTTTGGAAGACATAAGATGAAGACGATTGGGTAACCGAGCGGATGGGACAAATGCGGAAGACGATGTTTTCTGCCAGCACAGATTCCTATGGCGGGCGTCCGGTGAGCAACGCGACGGAATAGACGACAATAAAAGAGGAATCTCACATTTAACTTTGGGCCAAGGCACGTTCGTTCTAGAAACAAGGCATCTGCTGTGACGTTCTGAAACTTTGGGGGAAGGGGTTGAGGCAGGGGCTGTTGTGGTTGTGATGGTTGTAGAACGGGCAGATCCGCGGACTGAACAATGGGCTCGACTCTCGGCTCAGACTGCTGGTTCCGAACCACGAGAAGAGCCTCCAACCTCTCTAAGCGATTCAAAACATCCGCATCGACAACCGGGGCAACACTCCCAGAAGCCTTACTGGCAGCAGTAGGCTTGGCCGAAGCTTGTGGGTCCTGCGGGTTGGGGCATGGCTGTCCGCGGGATGTGCAGTTGGAGCACGGAAAGACACGACTGCACCGCAGCTTTCGCAGCCGACAGAAGTGGCAGGAAATCGGGCGCGGGCGCGACTGTCGACCCATCTTTCGCTCGATCAGATAACTTGTAGGAAGGAGATTGGCAGTCCCGAGGTGCACGAGTCCAGTTCGAGCCCGCGCTGGGAGGAGGGAACAATGTTAAGGAACCGGCGCAGCGTTCCACGGTCCGCGGAGTTTCCGCGGACGATGGCCCGCGGCCCCGTGCACCGGGACGGCTAACAACCCGCACGGCATCAGCATGTCCGCCAACTCATCCGATCAACTGCGAAAATGTGCCCTTTCCAGTCCCTTTTCCGGGCTATATACGTGGATCGGGGAAATATATTTGTAAGAACCTCACTCGGTAAAGTGGGATTTCCAGCGTTCCTTGGTTGTCATTTGTCGCTGTTAGCTGCGCTCCCGTGAGCGGGCCTGGATTCCACGGAACCCGGACAGAGGCACACTCACATCAGGCGCGGTCCTACGACTCCGGGGTGCGAAAAATAAGGGATAGGATAATGATTTGACGTAAACGTATCCTTGATCTTCCGCTACGTGCTTACGCTAGTGATGCCCTATGCTGTTGGCTGGCATCGACCTACATGAGTCTCCCATCCGCGTCTTTATAACCAACCTTGCCTCCGCGCATTTGTCATTTTGCTTTAGCTGGGCTGCGAAGCACACGACATTCATTTCTTCTATATTGGGCTCTTTCTCCAAACGGCCTTTCCAAAGCTCTTGACTTATTGCGTTAGCTTGTTCCGAGCATTATTCAACCAGTTGCCATCCGATCGAAATCGCGACACACTATGACCGTGGCGGACGCGGACGATCGCTTAGGGACCGCGAGCACCACCGCAGCCCCCGCCGATGAACATAATAAGGATATCGAGGCTGGTTCGACGTCGGTGGATCTAGACGAACCTGTTCCCCGAGATCCCAATATTGTTGACTGGGATGGACCGGACGACCCAGCGAACCCGCAGAACTGGTCGTTGGGAAAGAAGGCTGTGACCGTCTGTCTAGTGTCTTCAATCACATTTGTGACGTTGGTCGAGGCTCAAATCCCGGTAATCGTTAGGAGCGCCGTTCTAACAATTTATAGACCTCTCGCGTCGTCGATCTTTGCGCCTGGCATCGAGCAAGTCATGGCCGAATTCCACTCCACAGACGAACAACTTGCCTCCTTCATCATCTCCGTGTACCTCCTCGGGTACAGCTTCGGCCCCTTGGTCCTCTCGCCTTTATCCGAAATGTACGGCCGACTGCACATCTACAACATCAATAATGTCCTATTCGTGGTATTCAACATTGCCTGCGCCAAGGCACCCAATCTGAGCGGCCTGATTGTGCTACGGCTGCTGGCTGGACTCGCGGGATGCTCTCCACTTGCTCTCGGCGCAGGAACACTGGCCGATATGATCTCCAAAGAAAAGCGTGGTGCTGCGATGGCTTCATGGATCATGGGACCTATTATAGGCCCCATTGTTGGCCCCATTGGTAAGCTTATCTCAAGGTATGAGGGATAGAAGAGAGTCTAGGATCTTACAAATTGTTCTAGCGGGTGGATGTTTGACCCAAGCAAAAAGCTGGCGGTGGTCCTTCTGGGTAGTGGCGATGGTGGTGAGTTGCTACAAGCTTCCTAGATCAGCATCTTGTCTTACTCACGATAACTCATCTCGCAGGCTGGCGTAATTACAGTTGTAAACTTCATCTTCATGCGCGAGACAAACGCATATACCATTCTCAAGCATAAGACTGAGAGACTTCAGAAAGAGACCGGGAACACCAAGTTTCGCTCAGCTGCCGACACTGGTCGTAGCGCCCAAGAGCTATCCAGGTTCGCCATCGTCCGACCGACCAAGATGTTGCTCTTCTCTCCTATCGTGTTCCTCCTGTCGCTTTACATGGCCATCGTCTACGGGTACTTGTACCTCATTTTTACTGCCATGCCTCTTCTTTTCCAGCAACAGTACGGATTTACGACTGGTGCCGTGGGCCTTTCTTACCTAGGCATTGGCATCGGCTCAATCATAGGACTTGCCATTGCAGGCGCCACCTCGGACTCTCTTTCACGGCATCTGACGAAGAAGAATGGGGGTGAGCCAAAACCAGAGTACCGCCTACCAGTCATGGTAATCGCTTCCTTCACCGTCCCCCTGGGTCTCTTCATGTACGGTTGGACAGCCGAGAAGAATACGCATTCGATTCTGCCCATCATTGGAACGGCATTCCTAGGTCTCGGAATGCTTTGCGCCATGGTAGGTTCTTTCTATTATCATGGGATGCTGTGGTTTTCGTGGTTACTTGTGGCCGACAACTAACACCAGATAGATGGGAACCTCGGTTTACTTGGTCGATGCATATGCTTCATACGCGGCATCCGCCATGGCGGCTAGCACCGTTCTCCGTTTCTTGGTGGGAGCGCTTCTTCCCTTGGCTGGACGAAAGATGTATGACAAGCTGGGATATGGATGGGGCACATCCCTGCTCGCATTTATCGCAGTAGCCATGATTCCGGTGCCGATAATGTTTATCAAGTACGGCGAGAGGATCCGGCAGCGAAACTTGTTTGGTGTGGAGTTTTAATGGAGGGGAAAGACGAATGATGGTATGCTGAGATGGGTGGGTGTCAATGGTTGGACTCTGGTCTGTCGGTGGGTTGCGCATCCATGGATGCACGGAAACATCAGGTGTTAAGAACTTGGACACTGAAAATTAATAGACGCCTTAGGTAGAGACAGAACAATCCCCAATCTGGCGTAATTGGGAAAACCTTCGGGTATATAGATAGAGAATCCGTAATAATTGAGATTCGAATATGCAGTTGACCAGCCATTGAGTTCGCAGCGTCTCGTCTTGTCGTGATGTCCAGCCCGACTCATCCACAATCTCATATCTTCGGACGAAGTGGGCTGAGAGATTGTACAGAAGAAGGATGCCGCCGTCATTCCCGCAGCCAATAAGGGAAGACTAAATTCCCAATGGTCACCACTTGGGCCCAAAGCGGCAAGGCGGCTGAGTAATATCACGTGATATGCGCCAATGGAGGAATGCCACCCATGTAGCCGAGCATCTTCCGGGCGACTGGCACGGGGCTCATCATACGATTGCTCGAATTTGCTCCGGCTTGACTCGCCCAGCAATAAACCTCGTCCCGACGAACCTCCTCCACAACCTCCTCGACCCGCCGCCTCGCGAACTTGCTCTCGAGAACCCTCCCAATTGACGTCTCCGAGCTTCCTCCCCTTCGCCTCCGCCATGGTCACCGCATCCGTCACAATGCTGCGCACTTCGGCATCGAACCTGCTGCGCACGAGCCTGGTGCGCAGCTCGCCCGCCTTCGCAACCCGAGCCGCCTCCACTCACGCCATCTCCAACCCGACGCTCGCCAACATCGAGAAGCGATGGGAGGGTATGCCCCTTCAGGAGCAGGCCGACCTCTGGATGGCTCTCCGTGACCGCATGGGAGTCAACTGGAACGAGCTGACCCTCCAGGAGAAGAAAGCTGGTGCGTTTTGAGCCCGTCCACCAAAAATACCTCCCGCGTAGCCGAGAAGCAGCCTCGTTACCGAAGCTATCTCACAACCACCAATCCATCCCGCTCCCGAGCATCAATTCACTCCACAACCACTGCACCGCACATCAGCCTTGCGTCGGGGTTTCGCCAGAGCCTCAATTGCACCATGTAGTCAATTACGGTTCCTGATTGGCACACGGGAGCTTCGTGCAACGGCTCTCAGTTGGCGAACACCCCTGCGTTTCCCTAACGTGCGTCATGTCCAGGAAACTAACTCAAATTGTCTCAACAGCGTACTGGATTGCATTTGGTCCTCACGGCCCCCGCGCTGCCGACCCCCCCGGCAGCGGTGCCCGCGTCCTCTGGGGCGTTGCCCTCGGTCTCGGCGCCAGCATTGGCATCTTTGGTGTCATCCGCTTCTTCGCCAAGCCCGTCCCTTACACCATGTCCCAGGAGTACCAGGAGCAGACCAACGAGTTCCTCATCGTAAGCCTCGCCCGCAATGGCTCTCTATCGAGAGACGCCCGGCTGACCTCTCCCCCTCCAGAACCAAAAATCCGACCCCTTCACCGGTATCACTTCGCCAGGATACTCCGGCAAGGGCATGGTCCAGTCCCCTCCCAAGGGCAGCAGCGAGTAAAGTCAATACACGACATCTTTTTCTTTGTGCTAGAAGCTGGAGTGGCTCATGGAGACGTATCCGTGTGTAAAATGGCCTTGGAGCATGGGTATGGAGGGTTTCGAGCTGACTCCAGAGAAATCAAGCCTTCTTGGTGTAAATACTGTACTACAACAACGGAACCCGAGTCGAGTCATTGTTTGAAATTTGTCGCTTGTATTTCCAAGACTCATGAATACGTGCATATGTTGTCTCCCAGATACGTCATCTAACGGCTGAACCATATTGCTCCAAACGCCAAGGCGGTTGTGTGTGGTGTTCTTCAACCACCACTCTGCCCAGCTTCCCTATACCTTTCAAATGTCTCTGTCTGGCCCGTCTTGGTTTGGTTCAGCTCCTCCTCCTGCATTCGCCTATCCAGTTCGAAACGACCATCCTTGCCCCAGTATGCAGCCTTCTCTGTACCCCTCACACACGCCTCAGTAACGAGCACATATGGCATCGGAGCGTCGAACACTGGCTCGGCCAGAACCCGTTCCATCTCCATTTTCAAACCGCGAGCACCGGTCTCCGATACAGCAGCCCGCTCCGCAACAGCGTGCAGTGCCTTCTCAGTAAAGTAGAGACGAGAGGGGTATGTCTCGAAGAGGGCAGTGTATTGGGCGACAAGACTGTTGCGAGGCTCGGTCAAGATACGGAACAGGTCGTCGGTGGAGAGGGGGCTAAGAGCGCAAATATTGTGTAGTCGGCCGATCAGTTCTGGGATGAAGCCAAACGCCTGAAGATCCGTGGGAGTGGTGAGGTCCAGTGGCGTGAAGGACGGCGCGGAAAGCGCGGTATGGTGTGGGAGATGGGTATATGACTCTGGCGGGAGAACTTGCTTGGTGCCAGACATGGTCGAGCGCCCGCGGAGCTCTCCTCCGAAACCCATAGACGGCCTGGCCACCCGCCTCAAGATGGCTTTGTCCAGTCCAACGAATGCACCGCAAAATACGAACAGGATGTTGCTAGTATCGATTGTATACTGATCGACCTTGCCGCTTGGTGGGGCAGCTTGGGGCGATGAGGATGACCCGGTAGAGTTATAGTTCGTAGTAATTGGCGGTGTTGACCTAGATGAGCGGTTGTCTTTGACATTAACGGTGACTTTTGTTCCTTCAACGAGCTTTAAGAGAGCCTGCTGAACACCTTCGCCACCAACATCTCGGCCTGTGCTAGACTCCCTCCTGGCGATTTTATCAAACTCATCTAAAACAACAATCCCGTATTCGGTGGCCTTTATATCATAGTTCGCTTCGATCAGGAGCCGCTCGATGCACGTTTCGACGTCTTGTCCAATATACCCGGCTTGGGTGAAAGAGTTGCAATCGCAGATAGAGAAGGGGACCTTGATCTTCTTGCTCAGGGTTCTATAAGTTGTCAGTAAACTGTCAATGAAAGAATTGAGCATCGTGCAGTAGAACATACTCTAGAATATACGTCTTGCCAACACCGGTTGGCCCTATCAACAGAAGATTGCTTTTGTCGATCTTGACGTGTTCGGTGACGGAGGGATCGTCAGGATGGTAAAGAAGATCGAGAGTATCTTCTTCGACCTCATTATCATGAAGCTGACGAACGGACTCGTTATGGCCCGGGAACTCGTCTTGAGGGTCATCAGCAGCGTATCGCGCAGGAACACAACCAGGCACACGCTGACCTTCAACAGGGTGCATCTCGCGGCGCTTCTGATGCAGCTCCCTGTCCCTAGCAAACTCCTGGCGCATCACCTTGTCGCGCCGATTCCGATCCTCGTGCTCATGTTGATGCCGCCGGCGGAGGCTCTGGTAATGGTTGAAGATGGTGGAACATATGGTCTTCTTGGCGCGGTCCTGGCCCACGACGTAGTCGTCCACTCGTTTCTTCAAGTCGCGGGGATAGAAGTGCGGGACGCCAAAGTTAGCCTTGTTGAACATGGGCCCCCGCCCGGAATCGACTGAGGGATCATAGGTACCGGTGAAGCCGGAGTTGAAGTCGGTGGTGCGTCGCGAGGCGGCTAGGGAGCGGGAGATGGAGAGCTGACGATGGCGTGGGCAGGACGAAGGATGGGAAGAAGGTCGCGACGCGGGTCGAAGGAGAGGGTTCGAGACAGAGCAGAGGGCGCGCGGGACACGAGGAAGCACCCTGACGGAGGGCGACATGATGGTGTTCAATTGAGTCACATAATAGGAGTCCCAGGGCACGGCATCAGGAGACGGTCGACCGACGATGGTGAGGCTGGTGTGACGATGTTCGGATGCCGGATGCGGGGGGACTACGGCTACGGCTTGGTGCGGCCGAGCGGTAGTGAGCCGACGGGCGGGAGCGCCTATCGCATTACACGAAGAATGGGCACGAACACGGACCGACGAAGTCGGCGAAGTCGGGAATTTGGACCAGTCGGAGGGATCCACGGAGGGCTTCGGTGTGTATGTGATGGAAAGCCACGACAGCTCTGTGAGGTTGCTGGAGTCGTTGTTTCCGAGATGCTGCAGCCAGTTCGGTCAGCCGAAGCGCGCCGCTATCGGTGAGGTGAGCTCGGCGGACGGACTCGAGAAGGCAGTGGTCCAGCCGCTACGAAGTGGACTAGCAGATCTACCTTGCTAGCTTTAGAGCTGCTGTCGGTCGCCTGCGCAGCAATTAATAAGGTATCCACAGGACTGTCCCGAGGCACTGCACTACCTACGTACGAATATCTGAACATTGGGTAGCATTCGGTTCATGTATTCGCCACTATCCTTCGCAACATCTACTGTGCTCCGTCCTGCTGCAGAGACGTCCCCCATATCCCAGCAAGGTGGCAAAGAGAGTTCTGCAGCTGCAGGTTCGATGTGCCACGGTGCAAGACAGTGCAATGACACACATTGCAACTGATACGGTACGAGCCGGCCACAGCGCGCGGTACGTACCGCAGGCGTTGAGAAAAATGCCATCCTCGACGTCATCCCAGCTTGGGCGGGCGCTTTATCGATAAAGCTATGTGTCAATCAGCGGAGTATGCAGTTACAAGGTGGTCAGGTCAGGTCAGGTAAGTACGCGAGCAAGCAGGATAATTATTTGAAGGGCTGCACAGCGGCACAAGGTCTCAGATATCACACGTCGCTCCGTCCTCCACCAATCTTGGACGTTCCATCATCCAATTTCCTCGTTCCAGAGGCTCTCCCTTTTCACCCCTTTCAACCGTCAACCAACAGCTGCCCACCACTGTCTCACTTAGTCCCAACATTTCAACCGAAGCAGCGAAGCTCAAAAACACCACCTCGAGGCCTACCCCGCCCTCCTTCCAACACCTCTGTGCTCTTCTTCTTTTCCTCGCCACCATCACCTTTTGCTCTTCTCGCTTTTCGTCATGACTGCAATCGCCCAGGCCTCGACCAATTCGCTCAACAATGCTCGCTCCAAGGACGCTGTCCCCATTCCCCACGATGGCACCGGTTAGTGAAGCCCCTGACATGTGATGATCTGATAGTGGTCGGCGCAGAACCGCGTTAACAACCGCTCCAGGCGTCATCCAGCTGGACCCTTGGCTGTCCCCGTTCAGCGACACCCTGAAGAGGCGGTACTCAAAGGCACAGGATTGGGTCAAGACCATTACCGATACCGAGGGCAGTCTTGAAGAATTCAGCAGGGTGAGATTTCCCCTACCACGCAACTTACCTAGCCCAGGGTAGCAGTTTGCTGAGACGTCATTGTGCAGGGTATCGAGAAGTTTGGCCTCAACACCGACAAGGACAACAACATTATCTATCGCGAATGGGCACCCAATGCCGTCGGTGCCTACCTCATTGGCGATTTCAGTAAGCCTGGCACTCTGCCATACCCAGAACCAAGCTTACATATTTCCCAGATGATTGGAATCGTGGTGCTCACACCATGAAGAAGAATGACTTTGGCGTGTTTGAAATCACCATCCCTGCCAAGAACGGACAGCCCGCTATCCCTCACAACTCCAAGCTCAAGGTTCGTTTTGTCGTCGTTGAATTGATAACTCAGTCCACTCTAACAATTGACTTCAAGATCTCCCTCGACCTACCTAACGGTGAACATGTCGACCGTTTGCCGGCCTGGATCAAGTATGTGACCCAGGACCTATCTGTCTCCCCAGCATACGACGCTCGTTTCTGGAACCCTCCCGCCTCGGAGAGGTACCAATTCAAACATGCACGCCCTCAGAAGCCTGCAAGCGCGCGTGTGTACGAGGCTCACGTCGGCATCTCTTCGCCAGAGCAACGTGTTGCCACATACAAGGAGTTTACCAAGAACATGTTGCCCAGAATTCATAAGCTCGGCTACAACGTGATCCAGCTGATGGCGGTCATGGAACACGCTTACTATGCCAGCTTCGGTTACCAAATCAACAACTTTTTCGCCGCCAGCAGCAGATATGGGCCTCCGGAGGACCTCAAGGAGCTCATTGACACGGCGCATAGCATGGGTATTGTTGTACTCCTCGACGTAGTCCACAGCCACGCGTCCAAGAACGTGCTAGATGGCCTCAACGAGTTTGATGGCACCGATCACCAATACTTCCACAGTGGTGGCAAGGGTATTCACGATCAGTGGGACAGCAGACTTTTCAACTACGGTCATCATGAGGTTATGCGGTTCCTTCTTAGCAATCTGCGCTTCTGGATGGACGAGTATAAGTTCGATGGCTTCCGTTTTGACGGTGTCACCAGCATGCTTTACACCCACCATGGCATGGGAACGTAAGTCACCTCTATGGGTTGCGTGTTTACCTGGGTTTATGCTAACTTGAATAGTGGCTTTTCAGGTGGCTATCACGAGTACTTTGGCGGTGACGTGGACGAGGAGGCAGTAGTGTACATGATGCTGGCGAACGAGTTGCTGCACACTCTGTACCCCGATTGTATCACCATCGCTGAAGATGTATCGGGCATGCCTGCACTCTGCTTGCCTTTGTCGCTCGGGGGTGTAGGATTCGACTACCGCCTCGCCATGGCCATCCCTGACATGTGGATCAAGATCTTGAAAGAGGTCAAGGATGAGGATTGGGATCTTGCCAACATCTGCCACACACTGACGAACCGACGTCACGGAGAGAAGACGATTGCCTACTGCGAAAGCCACGACCAAGCGTAAGTGTCCTAAACCCCTGGTTGCTTGAGTATGAAGTTAACACTATTACAGACTTGTTGGTGACAAGACGCTGATGATGCATCTCTGCGATGCCGAGATGTACACAAACATGTCGACTCTTTCGCCATTAACTGCTGTCATTGACCGAGGCATGGCTCTTCACAAGATGATCCGGCTTCTGACGCACGGATTGGGTGGCGAGGGCTACCTCACCTTCGAGGGCAATGAGTTTGGGCACCCTGAGTGGCTTGACTTTCCCCGAGCAGGGAACAACAACTCGTTCTGGTACGCCCGGCGTCAACTGAACCTGACGGATGACCCTCTTCTCCGGTACCAATTCCTCAACCACTTTGACCAGTTGATGAACCAGACCGAGGCCAAATACGGGTGGCTGGCGGCGCCCCAAGCCTACATCTCACTGAAGAACGAGAACGACAAGGTGATCGTCTTTGAGCGAGCCGGCGTCGTCTTCATTTTCAACTTCAACTCCAAGGAGAGCTTCAGCGACTACCGCATTGGCATCGACGTACCCGGGACATACCGGGTTGTGTTGAACAGCGACTCGACTGAAGTCGGTGGCTTCAACCGGGTCGATGAGAGCACACGGTACTTTACGACCCCGATGGAGTGGAATGGACGGAAGAACTGGACTCATCTGTACATTCCGTGCCGAACAGCCATTGTAAGTTGACCCCAAAACGCATTCGTTTTCCTCGGTATTTGTCGTCTGTGAACTAACGATAAACTCACTTTACAGGTCTTGGCGCTCGAGTCGACGCTCTCTTAAAAGTGGTCAAGGTATTAGAAGAGATGGGGAAAGTGAATAGATTGCTAGAACCGAGGAAGCATGATGAGGATGGCTATGTTCGGTTCAGGGAGATGCAGAGTTGATTGTGGTGGTTTGGAGCGAAGACGCTGCGCACGAGCGTGGGATCAATGATGATGTAGTTCACTTCTGTACGTCAGGCAGTTGGTAGGTCCTCTACTGAGATGCTTGACAATAAATAGTATCTCTTAACGTTGATCAATGCAATTGAACGACCAAAGCAGAGTTATGTATTGATATCGACTTGCCGCCACCCTAAAGTCCACGAATATCCGCCAGCCTGATAGAGCCGGTTTAGATCCGTGCGTGCGGTTGGGGCCAGGCTCGGATTTTTCGGCTCGGGGTTTCGGGATAGCGACAGAGGGTAGAAGGTGGAGGGAGGGGTTTCAAGCAATTAGCCACGATTAGAGACATCTCAGCCTCGGGTTTCTGCTGAAGTCGCTTGAAGGGGGAGCGATTGACTTGATTTGGATGTTTTTCAATAAAAATTACGATGCACTATAGCTCAGGAAGGATGACTAGATAATGAGAAGGCGCCGAATGAATGGAAGCTGAGCCGGGGCAGCCGGGCTTGGGGAAGCCAGGCCAAGGCGAAGGGGAGCATGACGGATAACTGATCGGGGCGAGGGAAATAAAAGAGAACAATTGGCAAATGGTGGACCCCTCGGCCCCCATCAGAAAGCTGTCCCTTGGCAAAGCTATTAGTGGGGATGGCCTTCCGCAATTGCCCTCGTTGGTTGGTTGTCTGAGCGTGGGAAAACAGGGAGGTGGGGGGTAGGCGCAGTAGATGGGCCAATAGGACGAGGGAATCTGGGGCATGCACGGGAGAGGGTCGGTGATGCCAGTTGGAGTTGACTCTGGGGTCGTCGATGGTAGGTACCTTATTAGCCAGCAGGCGTGTTCGAAGGATGTTAATGAGATGGAGAGCCGACGGCTTGCAATACGTCGCTGAGTCTACTACTAAGCTAATTCATCAGCCAAGGGCCCCTTTCTAAGTACTTATCTTGCATCGTGTACAGGGATAGCCAAGTACAAAATATGTCACTCGGAAAGGGACCGGAGGACACCGTGTAAGTGGACACTGTGTCCCTGTCTGCGGGTGAGAGTCTGTCTTGGTGTGTCGTTCTCTGTCTTGGTGTTTTGCAGTGTTGGCTGGCCTCACTGTCGTGCACCCCGGTTCATTCCTCTCACCACTCACCCGCATCTCCCTTTCGCCTTGATTCATCCATCTCAACAGCGTAATGCTACTTTCCCCGCTTTCTCACGGGGGGGATCTCGAGCATCTGGTTCCTCGCTATTGCTGCCACTGCCATTGTCAATCTCATTACTTCGCTCATCAGGACATTGCGCATAGAAATTTCCATCACATTGTGTCCTTTTTATTTCTTCGTCTCTCCATTGCCTTCCGTACTGCCGTAAATACTCTAGTAAGATTTCGAGTTTATTGCTGTACCGATCAGGTACCGAGTCGAGGCTGCCTCAGGCCGATTGACCGAAGGCTTGCCCCCCTGGGAGGTACCGTTCCTCCGCTGTCGCTCACTGTGCTGCCCCGTCCACAAGCCGCGCACAGGAGGAGTCTGGCAAGGCAACCGCTGGGTCTTTGCGTCGCGAATAATCCCGCCGCGACAACCCGGTAAATTGCCGGCATCGCAGCTCCCACGGTGGAACTGGCTTCTGTAATTTTAGGCTAGCGCTCCACGTGACCCGCTACGAAAGCTCTAACCGATGAAGTCGTCCTCCCGAGCAAAACTGCTCACTCCGTAAAAGTTCTCCCTCAGCTTCACCAACCTCTCTCCACTCCCATCTCTGATCGCTCTTTGTCATCTGTCAAGATGTTCAAGAGGTGAGTCTCACTCCCGCAGTGCCCTCTCCCGATGTTTTCGCCATCCTCCCGTCCCAATTGAGGCCCAATTGAGCTGACCCGGCTTGTTTTCCCTCGGCAGCGGCATTTCCTCCTTCGCCCGCGCGGCTCGCCCGTCGTTCGCGGCCGCCCCCCGTGCCATCCGACCTGCTTCTTTCCGAATCCCCATCACCAACCGATGGGCGTCGACTGCTGGCGCTGCCGGTGTTGGTGCCGGACGAATTTACCAGGTGAGCTCGCTCCCGCCCTCGATCATGTCCCGAGGGCCTCCGGTCGCCCGGCATTCAAACAACCACGGAACCAAGTGCTAACATATCTGGCTCATAGGTCATCGGTGCCGTCGTCGATGGTTAGTCCAACTTTGCGACAGACTCCCAGCGAGCATGTCCCAGTCCAATAATCGCCTTACTGACCACCTTGCAGTCAAGTTTGACACCGCCAAGCTCCCTGCCATTCTGAACTCTCTGGAACTCGAGAACAATGGCCAGAAGCTTGTGCTCGAGGTCGCCGTACGTAGCATCAACCATCAGCCCAAAAGACATCAGCTAACATCTGCCAGCAACATCTGGGTGAGAACGTCGTTCGCTGCATTGCCATGGATGGTATGTCGCCGCTCCCAACCAAAAAATTCGCGTCAATTTCTTAACTTCCGTTCCAGGTACCGAGGGTCTCGTCCGAGGTGCCAAGGCTGTCGACACTGGCGCTCCCATCACCATCCCCGTTGGTCCTGAGACCCTGGGTCGCATCATGAACGTCACTGGTGACCCCATTGACGAGCGTGGTCCCATCAACTCCAAGAACCGCCTGCCCATTCACGCCGAGGCCCCCGAGTTCGTTGAGCAGTCTACCTCTGCTGAGGTTCTCGCCACTGGTATCAAGGTCGTCGATCTCCTCGCCCCCTACGCCCGTGGTGGAAAGATTGGTCTCTTCGGTGGTGCCGGTGTCGGCAAGACTGTGTTCATTCAGGAGCTTATCAACAACATCGCCAAGGCTCACGGTGGTTACTCCGTCTTCACTGGTGTCGGTGAGCGAACCCGTGAGGGTAACGATCTGTACCACGAGATGCAGGAGACCTCCGTCATTCAGCTTGATGGCGAGTCCAAGGTCGCCCTTGTCTTTGGTCAGATGAACGAGCCCCCAGGTGCCCGTGCCCGTGTCGCCCTGACCGGGTAAGTAGTTCCTTACCTTTTTGTCATAAGAAGCGTTCAGCCCCTCAGACACCATCATGACAACCTCGACATGCTTTTTGGACGCTCTTCTAATCGCTTTGACCTAGCTTAACTGTAGCCGAGTACTTCAGGGACGCTGAGGGTCAGGATGGTGAGTGTTTTTCTTTCCCCGACGAGCAAAATGACTCGTTAATGGCTAACTCGTTCCCCAGTGCTGCTCTTCATTGACAACATTTTCCGATTCACCCAGGCCGGTTCCGAGGTGTCCGCTCTTCTGGGCCGTATCCCCTCTGCCGTTGGTTACCAACCCACCCTTGCCGTCGACATGGGTGGTATGCAGGAGCGTATCACCACCACCACCAAGGGATCCATTACTTCCGTCCAGGCCGTCTACGTCCCTGCTGATGATTTGACTGATCCCGCTCCCGCCACCACCTTCGCCCATTTGGACGCCACCACTGTCTTGTCCCGTGGTATCTCCGAGTTGGGTATCTACCCCGCTGTCGACCCTCTCGACTCCAAGTCGCGTATGCTTGACCCCCGTGTCGTCGGTCAGGACCACTACGATACCGCCACTCGTGTCCAGCAGATCCTCCAGGAGTACAAGTCCCTCCAGGATATCATTGCCATTCTTGGTATGGACGAGCTGTCTGAGGCTGACAAGCTTACCGTCGAGCGAGCCCGTAAGATCCAGCGTTTCCTGAGCCAGCCCTTCACTGTCGCCCAGGTCTTCACTGGTATCGAGGGTGTTCTCGTTGACCTCAAGACCACCATCGCCTCTTTCAAGGCCATCCTGAGCGGCGAGGGTGACAACCTTCCCGAGGGTGCCTTCTACATGGTCGGTGACTTCGCGTCGGCCAAGGCGAAGGGTGAGAAGATTCTCGCTGAGCTGGAGAAGAACTAAGTGGTTCGAGTTGAGTAATACCGGGAGACAGAGGGAGAAATGGGCCTGTGTATAGAGAAGAGGAACAGGGGCCGGGGAGGTTTCTCATAAGCTCCATCAAGTCTCTTTTGTGAGCTGTGTACCAAGAAATCAACGAATTCCTCTTGTAGCCATATCTAGCTTTCGTTTACGCCGTGATACTCAAACGTTTGTAACTGGCTGCCCTTGATGTGATAACTACATTACACTCCTTACATTGCCAACGTGACTGCTTAGGGCGGCTGTGGCCGCCGCTGTCTGCCTCCAACGGCCGCGGCCGCGGCTCGCCTAGCTGTACACGCTTACAAGCAAGGCATGCCGACGGATTCTTATTTCGGACCCAATTGTGCTGTGATACAGGCGTAAATTCGTCTCCCGTTCGAAACCGCTGTCGTGACTGACTTTGGGTTGCGTACGCTGCAATGAGGTCATCAACAAGACGTTGCCGCCAACTCTTCTGCGATGACTCCGGCTTCCACTGTGGCTGCCCTCGTAGCTGTAAAAGGAAGCTGTTGATGAGGGGTATTCGCAGTTGGAAGTAATAGCACGAGGGCGCTGTCTTTCCACACGATCTGATTGACCTAGCGGAAGACAAATTAATAGGGGAAATACAACATAATAATGTCCTAATGACTGACCTTATTATCTGCTGTAGGGATAGCTTTGAGAGTGTTGAATTTGATGCTGCCGGCAGCTGTATTATCTGCAGCCTTGGGCTTGACGAGAGATGTGTAAAGACCACAGTTACGGCGGGCTATGCCTGTGGCCCCGTGACCAAGCTAACGGAGCCGGCGAAAGAGGTCATTAGAAGAGAATAGGTTATCGAGAAAGACGTGATATATGGAATCCGGCAGCAGATTTACTAGGGCAACAACCACAGCTTGAGTCGGGTTCAGATAGATCATCCTCTCTCGTATCCGCTGCCGGCTCTGCCGAAGCTGTGACCCTTGCCGGAGCCGTCGAGCCGGCCGGACCTCTACGGGCCCGAACTTCCGGCCCGGCCTGTGCCAAATCCACCGGAGGAAATAGCCCTGTTGGGCCACAACCCAGACTTTGAAGCCCGTTGGGATCGGCTTGTTAGGGACGGTTGTTATATCAAGGGACCGGCCAAGGAAGCGGATCATACACTCATCTACAGCGATAGCTGTGCTCGGGATGAAGAAAACTGTAGACGCATGCTGTATGTGGTCAGACCAGGCGTTAACCCGGCTATAGGTCCGGCCAAGGAAGGTAACATCAGGACCCTGATCAATCGTTATGAAGTCAAAGAGACGAATATATCGTGATAGTTGCGTAAAGCGGTCATGACTCATGTACTTAGTGACTGGGTGTGAGGGCTCTATTTACTGCGGCTTAGAAACCTTCCAATAGTTCTCATCGCTAGTTCTATATGAATTTGCATATAAATCAGGATCGCGAGCCATGTGTAGAGTTCAGCAATAGAGGTTAGCTTCCAAGTCAACAGTCATGACCGCGGCTTTAAAATGCGAATGCCGGCTTCGTGCTGCTGAAAGAGATGACCAACCCAGCTATTTGTGTAGCTGACCCATCCCTCTACTAGAGAAATAGGTAGGAATGCCTGGAATAGTAATAGCGGCTGCTGGGGCAGAGCTGCTAACACAGGGGCCGCGTTAGGAAGGTCCATCGGCTCGAAGTTATAGCCGCGATCCGGGACCGGATTTTTGATTGGTCGGCACGTATTATCAGTTGGATGCTCACGGCGGCTGCCGCAGTCAACGCGAATGAAGCTATTGTCATTATACACATTGACTGCTTGGCTAGGGGGCAGTTGGGAATCCATAGGGACATTAAGAACGCGTTGTATGAGGAAAAATAATCCGATGCTATCGCAAGCAACGTTAGAGGGATAAGCAAAGCTGTGTGCTTGTGCCGGAATTACCCTATTCCGCGTACAGCAGAGGGAAACGGCCAATCATAGCATGCTTAGCTAATTATCGTAACATTTAATGAATTCGATTTTATCACGGATTTTGTAAGAGTTAGGGTAGCGTTCCTAACCTTTAATAGACTAGTCCAGCCGTTAAGCTAAAAAGATTAACTAATTTAAGTAAACTGTTACTATGGCAGGCGTCCCTAGACAGGTGGGCTAGCAAGTTGCTAGCAGGGATTTAATGGGGATAAAATAGACGGTTAGAAGAGGGACGGGATGAGAATCAGGAAGAAAGAGGATTATTATTATCATCATCATCATCATCATCATAATCATTATTAGTTTAAAGAGAGATTAGAGAGATTTTTGTTTTGCTTGCAGAGAGATTCTTCCCTTTTTATAGAGAGACGAGAGAAAGAGAACTCTTCGAGTTCGAAGCTTGAGTCCTTTACCTTTATTTATGAGAGAATTTAAGATCCTTCTTTTCCGATTATAATATGAATTGCCGTCCGCCCTTTTATCTCTTATATACTAATTATTAAGCTAGTAGTAGGCTATTTTAATGCCTTATTAATATTCTTTTCCTACTATTAACCTAATAATTATTCTTATAAGATACTTACCTACTAAAGGGTATTAAATATAAGACTATTATAGTATATATATATAATCTAGTATAGCTTTAGGCTAATTAATAAAGATGCTTATATAATGCTTTACTATATACTTTCTTAAGGAATTACTATTAATTTAGGGTATTATTTCTAGTCTCTTTCTATAATTAAATTTAGAGATTATAGTAGGGTAGTAAATTAATTAATTTAGCTTAATAGGTAAGATTAATTAATATACTTCTAAGCTATTACTATTAGACTTAAGGAAAGTAGAAAGATAATAAGAAATAAGAAATAAAGAGAATTAAGACCTTCCTAAAAAGACCCTAGACCTAAGAACTTTAAAGGATTATAATAAACTAAACTAGTAAAATTAGTAATATATAGCTTAATTAAGACTACTATAAGAAGTAAGATAAGAATAAATACCTAAATTCTAAACTATACTACCTACTATTATGCTTACTCTTTTACTTTAATAGCTCTAAAAAAAATAGGGTATGCTTAAACTTAGAAGCATCTTATAGTATAATATTACTAGATTTCTATAACTATAGGGACTTTTTATAAGAAAAGGAATGCTATTTAACCTTATTAAGTAATTAGTAGAGTAAGAATATATATTAGCTTAGATAATAGGAAGGTATTACTAGAATAATTATTATATAGTTTCTTATAAGGGATTAGTACTTAGCTACCCTAGCTTTAGTAACCCTTTATATTATAAGAAGTTAGAAGCTAGGGAAAGGTAAGGTTAGGAAGGGTTTATTTAAAAGGGAGAGAAAAGGAAGAAACTAAGAGATAAAGGATAATAAAAATAAGAATAAGAAGAATAACTTTAATAACTTTAATAATTAATAATAATAAGAGGGCTAAGATTAAGAGTTTTAACCTTTACTAAGAGATTTATAAAGATATTTATATAAAGACTATAACTAACCTAAGTTTTATTTAGTATTTTTATTCATTTTTCATTTATTTCATTCTTTAATTACACTATTATTCCCTTAAGAAAGATAGTACTATAATTAAGACTTTATTTTAGTATAGCTAATAAAGGCTATATCTAGAAGAAAGAATTACTCTCTAATAAGTAAGAATTCTAAGAGTTATAATCACGATTTTGCCACTACTACTAGAGTAGAAAGGAGAAAGAGGAAGAGGAATAAAGAACCTAAAGCTCTTATCCTAATCTATATATTTAACTATATCTTTAAGGGAACTAATATTTCTAATTACCTAAGAATATTTAAGAATTATATTAAGGGATAGGTCTACTTAGATAAAAAGAAGGCTTAGCTAATACTATACTTTATCTATAAAGATATTAGGATAAAAGTCCTAAAGGCTACTAAATATAGTACCTAGGAATAGATTAAGGTAAATCTTCGTAAAGACTTTAAGAATAGCAATAAGGAATAATAAATCTAACCCTTTTAAAAGGTCCTTAAGATAAATACTTAGTCTATAAGGAACGTAATAGATAAAGAGATCCTTACTTAGCTTAAGACCTATAGGAAGCTATATAATACTATTAATAATAGTAGGAAATTTAAGGAAGGAAACTCTTATATTATCTTCTATACTCTATCTTATAAGGTTATTATTTAGGTATATTAATAAAAGAATATCCTAGTCTAGACCTTATAGTCTAAGCTATATAATACTATAATTAATCTTATTATAAGCTTACTAGAGTAGGACTAGTTTTTTAAAGACTTAATTAAAGAGCCTTAGAAAAGAGAATTTAGTCTAGAAAAGAAGCTTTAGGAGATAGATATAGAATAGTAAAACCTACCTCTAAGTAAGCTAGCTATAAATATAGTAATCAATTCCCTAACTTAAATAGTTTAGAACTTAAGTATTAATACTATAAAGAGATATAAAGATATAGAAGTATATCTTACTACTATACTCTAAGGAAGTCTTAATAAGTAGAAGCTTTTTAACCCTCTTATTAATAACCTATCTATTAATTATAACTATTCTAAGTATATAGAATACTATAGGATAAATAGTTAGGATATTCTTATTAATACTAGTTATAAATAGAGATAGCTAAAGTATTTCTATTATAGAATTTTAGGCTATTTCCTAGGCTAATACTATAAATTATAAAGGGATAGGGAAGCTAGCTACTATAACTTTAACTCTAAAGTAAGCATAGCCTAAGTAAGATAAAGAGAAGCTATTCTTTCTCTAAAGCTAGTCTAGAAGATAGGACTCTTTAGAAAAGTTAAGAAACTTACTATTATATAGATAAGGAAGTTCCTAAAGTTACTAGCTATAGGTTTTCTTAATAGAATAATATTAAGGTTTACTATCTATAACTAAAACCCTAGCTAAGAAGAGTATAACCTTATAACTAACTTTATAAAGAAGAATTAAGATACTCTTTATAAAGATATAATTATTAATAGGGTTAGTAAAAGGACTAGGCTTTAAGAAGGAGATCTTATTAATAGGATAATAAAGTTAAATATTATCCTAATTAATAAAGGAAGCTTTAAGGAACTAGAGGATATCTTAAATAATAATAATATTTTCAATATAGTAGTTAGTAAGAGGCTAAGAGTAGATAATAAAGCTAAAGAAGTTAAATAAAGCTATCCTATCTTAATAATAACCCTAAGGATCCTTAAGTAAATAGACCTAGAAGATTAGAAGATAGCTAAGACTATTATAAGAAAGAGACCTAATAAAGACTCCTACTTAACTATAAAGCTTAAGAATAGGATTACTTTAAAGTAAAGAGTCTTAACTATAAAGATTAAAGTTACCCTTCCCTAGATTATTATAAATAACCTAGAATTTAGAAGATTTATAGCTAGAAAGCTATCTAACCTTACTAATAGAATTATAGAAACTATCTAGATAGATCCTAACCCTTCCTATAAGATAAAATAAGTAGGAGAGGTTAAAATAAATAATATTATAGAATAGACTAACTTAAGCTTCTTAAATACTTATTTTAATAAATTGTCTTAATACTATAGGGTTAATACTATTACTATTAGTCTAAAGGGATTACTACTAGAATCCTATAATAACTCTTATCTTACTCTAGGGGATTACTTAGTAATAAACTATAACTTAATAAAGAAGATCTCTTATAAGAGGGAAGTTAAGAGACTAGATTAAAAAGTATCTTATAAGATAGTTATATAAATTAATCTAGCCTTAATCTAACCCTTAGACTTAAGAATAATCTTACTATACTAAGATCTTCTAAAGCTATAAGTAAGACTTAAGAATCTAAATAGTTATACTTAAGAAGCTATTATTAATACTAGAGCTAAAGGGAATATTATATTAGATAATATTATTAAGATTAATAAGCTTAATATTAAGCCTATTAAGGCTAGGATTACTTCTTTCTTAAAAGACTATATTATAATAGTAAGGGGGTGACCTCCCCTCTCTCTCCCCTTTCCTTTATTATTTTCCCCCTTAACCCACTAGGAATTAGGATAATTCCAGTCCTAGCATAAAGGACTATTTACTTATGTATAGCGATAGTATAAGGGGCCTAACCCGGGCCCGCTATGGAAAGGATATAGGTTTTCGTCCAATCTGGTTTTTCCTATATCTATATAAAGTAAAAGCACTATCTATCTCTTAGGTCTATAGTATATAAATATAATAATAATAATAATAATAATAATAATAATAATAATAATAATAATAATAATAATAATAATAATAATAATAATATAATAGTAAGGGTAGTTAAGGTTAAAGTTTATTTAAGTAATATCTTTATTAATTAAATAATATATATAGTCCTAACCTCTATAGTATTAATCCTATTTATTTTAAGAATACTCTTTATTAAGAGTATAAAGGTTACTTTTAACTATAGGACCCTTCTAAGTAAGATATTAATTTACTACTAATTAGGAAATATTAAAATTATATCCCTAATTATAAATAGAATTAGATAGAAACTCTTAATTATTACCTAAAAAGTACTAGGAAGGGTTAAGTAAGTAGGGGAATATCCTTTAAACTAAAAAGAATAGATATTTATAGTTTAGAAGAGGATAATATTAAGTATTTTATTAGAAGTATTAATAAAAAGATAGCTAGGAAAGTCTTTAAGATTATTCTTAAGGACTAGATAAAAAATAATAATCTAATAATAACTAGAGCTATTATAGTATAATAACTAAGTCTAAATATTAACTATAAGGATATAATAGTTTAGGTTAATATAATATATAAAAGGAAGGCTAATAAGATCCTACTAAGGGATAATATCCCTTCTAATAGATTTATACCTAAAGAAGACTTATTCTAAAGGGAAAAGAGGTAGGAAGAGGTTAAAGGAAACCTAGAGTAAGATTCGCCTTATTCTAACTATATTATGCTTAAGTTCTTAAAGATTAAGAAAGGTTCTAAGCTCTTTAGAGAAAGGCTAAAAGATATTATAGATTAGATAAGAGATATCCTTTAAGATAAAGAAAGGGATATCTTCTAATAGATCCTTTTTAATAGAGAAGAAGCTTTAGCTTAGACCTTTAAGGAAAAAGGGGAAATTAACCCTAGGGTAGTGCCTTCTTAAGTTATTAAAATTACTCTATATAGTACTTAGTATTATAATAATATAGTGGTTCCTTAAGGGATTAAGAAGAGAGTTAATAATCTCCTAAAAACATAGCTAAAAAATAGGGTTATTAAGGAAAGTTATACTTCCTATAGGAATTATTAGATACTTATTATAAAGAAGGATAAAGGGCTATACCTTATTAATTTAGCAAAATAATATAATGCTTATACTATCTAAGATAGTATAATTCCTCTTAGAATAGATAACTTCTTAGCTAAATTTAGGATATATAAAATCCTCTCTATACTAGACTTCTTCTTAGGATATAACTAAGTAAAGCTAGATAAGGGAAGTAAAGATTTAATAACCTTTAATACCCTAATAGATCTAATAAGACTATATATACTACTATAGGGAGCTATAAACTTAATAGCTTAGTTTACTAGGATTATAATAAGGATCCTTCTTAATTTCCTCCTAGATAAAGTAAGGGCTTTCCTAAATAATATTAGTATTAAAAGCCTAGAGATTAATTATAATAGGGAGGAAAGTCTTCCTAAAGTTAGGAGGTTTATCCTAGAGTACCTTATTAATCTTAATATAGTCTTAATTAATATAGAGCTAGCTAGTTATATAATTACTAATAAGAAATTAGCCTAATACTAAAAGATTACCCCTTTTATAGGATATATCTATAGTATAAGTAGAAGGAAGCCTATAAAAGATAAGATTGTTAAGATTATTAAATAGGAGAAATACTACTCCCTAACTAAAGTAAGAGATTTCCTTAGCATTACTAGCTACTATTAAATCTAGATTAAGAACTATACTTAGATTATATAGCCCCTTACCCTACTACTAAAGAAAGATACTACCTAGGACTAAGGGAAAGATTAGATAGCTATAATAAGGCTACTAAAGGAAAAGATTATATCTATCCCTATTCTTATAACCCTTAACCTTTCGGAAGGAGTAAGGGAGGTTATCCTAATGATTAATACTAGTATCCTAAGATAGGGAGCTATCTTAATATAGATTATTCAAGGAAAGTATTATTCTATAAGATTTAAATCTAGAACCTAAACTAATACTAAGAAGAAGTATAATATAACTAAGCTAGAGTGTAAAGGAGCCCTTTATACTATTTAAAGAATGCGTATATATATCTATAGTTATCTATTCACTCTAAAGATAGATTCTAAGGTACTAATAGACTAGCTAAATAACTAGGTAAATAATATACTAAGAGCTATAATTATTAGATAGATTAGCTATTTACTACTTTTTAACTTTATAATTAAGTATATCTTAGGAAAGAAGAATATAATTATAGATAGTTTATTAAGAAAGGGATAAGGGCTTTTAGACCTTATAGATTAGGAAGCTAAGTAGGATATTAAGGATATAATTAATACTTATCTTAATATTATTCTCTTTAGGCTAGAAAATAACTCCCTTTTAGATAATTATAAGGGAGACTAGCTTATCCTAGCTAAGTACTTAATAATGCTAGAAAGACCTAAAGGAATATTAATATAAGACTTTAAGAGACTAAGAATAAAGGTAATATAGTTCTTTATTAGGAGAGATTAGGTTTAGAGATAAAGACTAAGGGAAGGAGATAACCCTATACTTATTATTAATAATAATAACCTTTAAAAGTATCTTATAATATCTTATCACTATTATAAGGGCTATAAAGGGCAAGAAGTAATAATAAAAATTATTTCTTAGCACTATTTTTAGTAAGGGCTAAGATAGTCTTTAGAGGTAGTTATTTAGAAGTATCTAATATATTAAGTATACTTAGCGTAAAGGCTAGCTAAAAAGGCTAAGCTAATAGCTTCTTAGTACCTAATAATAAAGATCTATATTAATAGGTAGTACTTACCCCTTAATAAAGGTAAGAAGTTCTTACTAGAAGCTAGATATAACTTAATTAAGTAGATTAAAGCTATAGCTATTAATAACCTTATTATTATTAATATTAAGAGGTTTATTAAGAGGATTATTTACTACTATAGGATGCTAGTAAAGATTATTACTAATAATAGAGAAGAGCTTATAAAAGGGATCCTAAATAAGCTAGATAAGCTAGGTATTATAATATCTAAAATCTCATTCTATAACTCTAAGTTAAATTGGTTAATTAAAGTTAGGTATATATCTATAATTAATTACTTTAAGAAGCTTAGAAAGCTAGGGAAATAAGTAGATTTAATTAAGCTAGCCCTTCTTATAAATAGATCTATAGTCTAAGGATTATATAGCTATTCTCTATTCTAGCTCCTTTACGGATAGGAACCTATCCTTCCTCTTAAAGTTAAGATCCTTACCTAAAGACTTATTAATTAAGATAATATTAAGAATAAGAAAGATAAGATTCTAGCTAGGATATAAATCCTAGAAAGATATAAGGAAGATATTAAAGCTGCCTAAGTAAAGGTTAAGGAATATTAATAGACCTTAGCTAGGAGGATTAATATATTAAACATTTTTAAGCTAAGAAAGATACTCTTATTACTAGGAGACCTAGTCCTTTAGTATAATATATAAAACTATAATAATCTATCTTTTACTATAAAGCTTAAGCTAAGATAGATAAGACTATATAAGATTTATAAAGCCCTTACTAAGACTAAGACTTATAAGCTTAAGATACTTATAGGAATTAAGCTTCTAGGAACTAATTATAAAGACTAGCTAAAGGCTTTCTAGAAGGATTCTTAAGGTTAGTAGATAAGCCTTAATAATAAAAAGATAATAGAACTACTATCTAATAATAAGGATAAAGAGTTAGATAAAAATACATCTTATAATATACTTTATAAGCTAAGTAAGTTAGATTCCTTATTAAATAACCCTAAACTAGAACCTATTATCTAATTATAAAGAGAGCCTAAAGGAGATTTCTAGATCTATATCCTAAAGATAATTAAGGAAGCTAGGGATTAGTATATAGCTATCTAAGTATTTAATAAAATACCTAGGATATAGCACTAGCTAAGGATAGTAGTATTACTATATAGGAAGGGGTAGAGAGAAGGATAATATTTAGATTACTAAAAAAGACTAGATAAACTATATCTATAAAGGGAAAAGACTCTAAAATAATTACCTAGACTAAACTTTATACCTACTAAAAGATAAATAAACCTTATAAGTAAAGGAAAAGTAAGAAAAAAGGGAGCCTATCTAGAAAAGAAGAAAGCAATAATAACTAAGTAGTAATATAGGATATTAAGCATTTACTACTTATTACCTATTCTAGGGAGAAAGTCTTCTAATAAGAATTACTAATCTAGCCTATTAAAAAGCTTAATATCTACTATAAAGAGTCTAAGTAAAGACCTAGGTAGCTTATTTATAGATTTTAGCATTAAATAAGCTACTAGACTTAGAAGAATACTTTAAGATAATTTAAGAGTAAGAGTAAGGATTAAAAATATTAAAAGTAAAGGAAGTTAATATATTTAGAATAGTAGCTTTACTACCTAAGGGGAATTTCTAAAGACCTTCCTAATAATCTAAAGCTAGGTATCTAAAGAGAAACTTCTAATTATAATTAGAATAGTTATACTAAATGTAATTAGTATACTAACTACTTATAAAGTTTTAAACTAAGATATAAGTATAGAAGGGGGTTAAGATATACTCTTTAAAATAAGTTATTATTAATAAATAGCTATAGATATAGTAATAATATATAATTAGGTTAATAGCCCTAATAAAGGTAATAATAAGAGCCTTAAGATAATAAGGCTAGGAAGGAAGGGTAGTAAAGAAGTAATTACTAGGATAAGCCTATTTAGCTAGGATAAAGATAAACTAAAGAGTATAGATTATTAGAAGCTTAATCCTAAAAGTAATTATTAAATTGTAGAAAGGAAGTTATTAAAGGAACTAGATAAGGAAAGATAAGCAATTACTAGAGAAAGGAAACTAAATATCTAACTCTATATATATTAAGTAGCTAAGTTAATTAAGAGCCTAGAAACTATAGAACTAAACCGAGAATAATTTTAAAACCTAGAGAAGTATCTTATTAGATTATTATTATTATTATTATATTCATACGCTATAGACCTAAGAGGTAGATAGTGCTTCTACTTTATATAGATATAGGAAAAACCAGATTGGGCAAAAACCCATATCCTTTCCGTAGCGGGCCCGGGTCGGGC